>CAMOHE010047382.1:0-19654 GCA_946598075.1 Artocarpus hirsutus
TTATGTGTACACTAAATGGTTTGAGCTCGACCTTTGACTACTGATTTCAGAGTTTATGATCGAGATCATCGGCCACTTCTTCATCTCCATGACACAACTTATGCCGAACGAGGTCCAACTACTTATTGCCCTTATGGTACTAATAGAGGAGCCCGGAATTGATTTCGACATATACGATTTTCTTAGATGCTACTATCTGAAGCCGAACAACAAAAATTTGGGTCGTTTCTACTTTGTATATAGGCAGTCGAAGCAGCTCATCATAGAATTTGCAAACGCTGATAGACATTGGGAAGAGCAATACTTTTTTATGTCGATCAACTGTGATTCCTTCGAATTAACTACTCGATTTCCTTTTCCATTTTCTTTCGGTCATATTGGTAAGCATCATTGCTTCTCATATTTCAAGCAATAATTCTAACTAATCATAAGTGCTCTCTTTCTTTACAGATTACGAATTGAATCATCTGGCTCCAATCGACGAGAGGTTCCAAGCGACGTTGGATGCATTACTAGCTCTAAAGGGACGAACTTAGGCAGAAATCTCAAAGCCTGATCGATTCGGGAGGTCCTCGATTTGGAATGCTTTAAAGAGATCCCCATAGGTATTCCTATTCGATTTTCAAAATGAGTCTATTGGGTCTTTGTATGCCGCGGTGTACTTCAACGGCTGTATGGTCCATCCAAATATATTATCCTACTATCTGATGAGGACATTCATCTCATAAAAGCCACATTGTCAACCATGAAGGTAACATTGCCCTTAGTCAAAGAAATATGAAAGAAAAAGGCTGCAGATAAAGCAGCGAAAAAGAGAAGCGAAACTAGTGAACCAACTGTGCGAAAGGAAGCCACTCCTTTATCCACCTCATTCGATCTCCCTCCCCCTTCTCCCTTCGACATACAGCCCCCACCGTCAAAGAAAAGGAAGGGTAGAGAGTCTTCTACTTTGGCCAGGGATGTCGAACAAAGGGTTCCTGAGAAGACCCTTGACGTCCCAATAGACGTCAGTATTATGCAAGATTGAGAGGCGGTGACAAGAGCGGTTGTAAATTTTTACTTCAATAAAGACAAGGAGCTTCTTAGTGGGAAGCCATTGCTTGGTTCTATAACGAATCGGCTGCAGTGATGGGACATGTTAATCTCCAAAGCATTTTCTATCCTGTTGGCTTCGATCGTATCGTTCCATACTGAAATTCTATTATGCAGGCTCTTTTGCTTCACAACATCTTCGCGAACAAGGCTTCTCACAAGTACGAGCAAAAGTTGTTGAAAAATAGAGAGATTAGAGAAAAGCTAAGGAAGATCAAAGCTGAGAGAGACAACAAGCAAAAGGAGCTCAATGATGCGGTTGACGCATTAAATAGGTCAAATGAGAAGGTGCTAAGCTTGTCAAGTAGCCTTCGACTGTCCAAAGAAGAAGTTGATGACTTGAAGAAGATGGTAGCTGCGAAAGATAAAGATATCAAAGAAAACAAGGACTAGTTGCTCGAGGTCCATGGTACTTCTTTTTTTAAGGCACGACTTGAGACTCTAATAGAATTCAAGTCAGGTCAACTCAGCACCGAAGCAATCGATGAAGAAATCAAGGAATTGCAAGAGTTGTTGTCCTAGGATGACCCGAATGTCCAAGGCAAATCGGCCCGTCAATATGCTCCTATCGAGCCCCCTGCCCCTAAGCCTGACGCTGTTCTAACCCCAACTGGTGAGCTTGTGGATCCTCCCACTGTCAAGCAGACCGAGGCAAAAAATGTTCAACCTGTGGAAGGAAGAGAGGCTTAAACATTTTATATTTTAATTGTGTATTTCTTTTTGTTTAATCTGTATCGAACAGCTTTCATTTTTCTAATGAAATTTAATATCAAATTTCATTAATTCAATTTCGAATATATATAACATGTTTAGCAATCCAACGGTTGGCCAATTTTTACAAAGAAACTGAGGCCATCATCGCGCTATTAGAATGTTAAATTTGATTATCATGACAAAGAGATGCCATGGCATTGGTGAAAATTTTATCAAGTGGATACTAATGGAACAAAGTTGATTAACCGTGCCATCATCACGACGTATATCAAACTAGGAGTTGGTCGAACCATGTTGATCAAGCCCAAGCATGATAGCCTTGAAAGTTTCAAGCATAAATTTGGATCAACTTAATCGAGTCCAAAGGAGCCATGAAGATGGCGATACGAGAGTTTGGATCGAGCTTGTCGAGCTCGAACCCAAATTCAAGCCATGAATATGGCAATGCGAGAGCTTTTGCATTGAAATGATCGAGTCTAAAGTGCCATGAAGATGGCAGAGCAAGAGCGTTCAAATTGAGCTGGTCGAGTTTGAATTAAGCCATGAAGATGGCTTAGCGAGAGCATTCAGACTGAGCTGGTCAAGTCTAAAGTATGCCATGAAGATGGCTTAGCGAGAGTGTTCGGATCGAGCTAGTCGAGTCCAAAGTAAGCCATGAAGATGGCTTAGCAAGAGTGTTTAGATCGAGCTAGTCGAGTCTGAAGTTATTTAGAATGCTTTGCCACTAAGCCATGAATATAGACGTATAGCCCTTCGACATCCGATTCGCCTCATCTAATCTCCCTCCACCTTCTCCCTTCGACATACAGCCCCTACCGTCAAAGAAAAGGAAGGGTGGAGAGTCTTCTACCTCGGCTAGGGATGTCGAACAAAGGGTTCCTAAGAAGACCCTTGACGTCCCAATAGACATCAGTATTATGCAAGATTGAGAGGCGACGACAAAAGCTGTTGTGAATTTTTACTTCAATAAAGACAAGGAGCTTCTTAGTGGGAAGCCGTTTGCTTGGTTCTACAACAAATCGGCTACAGTGATGGGACAGGTTAATATTCAAAGCATTTTCTATCCTATTGGCTTTGATCATATCATTTCGTTCTACAATTCTATTATGCAAGCTCTTTTGCTTCACAACCTCTTCGCAAACAAGGCTGCTCACAAGTACGAGCAAGAGCTACTGAAAAATAGAGAGCTTAGAGAAGAGCTAAAGAAGATCAGAGCCGAGAAAGACAACAAGCAAAAGGAGCTCAACGATGCGGTCGACGCATTAAATAGGTCAAACAAGAAGATGCTGAGCTTGTCAAGTAGCCTTCGACTGTCCAAAGAAGAAATTGATGACTTGAAGAAGACGGTAGCTACAAAAGATAAAGATATCAAAGAAATCAAGGAGCAGTTGCTCGAGGTCCATGGTACTTCTTTTTTTAAAGGCACGACTTGAGACTCTATTAGAATTCAAGTCAGGTTAACTCAGGGCCGAAGCAATCGATGAAGAAATCAAGGAATTGCAAGAGTTGTTGTTCCAGGATGACCCGAATGTCCAAGGCAAATCAGCCCATCAAGATTTTCCTATCGAGCCCCTTGCCCCTAAGCCTGATGTTGTTCTGACCCCAACTGGTGAGCTCATGGATCCTCCGACTGTCGAGCCGACCGAGGCACAAAATGTTCAACCTGCGGAAGGAAGAGAGGCTTACACATTTTATATTTTAATCGTGTATTTCTTTTTGTTTAATCTATATCAAACAGCTTTCATTTTTCTAATGAAATTTAATATCAAATTTCATTAATTCAATTTTGAATATATATAACATGTTTAGCAATCAAACGGTTGGCCAATTTTTACAAAGAAACTAAGGCCATCACGCTATTAGAACGTTAAGTTTGATTATCATGACAAAGAGATGCCACGGCATTGGTGAAAATTTTATCAAGTGGATACTAATGGAACAAAGTTGATTAACCGTGCCATCATCACGACGTATATCAAACTAGGAGTTGGTCGAATCGTGTTGATCGAGCCCAAGCATGATAGCCTTGAAAGTTTCAAGCATAAAATTGGATCAACTTAATCGAGACCAAAGGAGCCATGAAGATGGCGATACGAGAGTTTGGATTGAGCTTGTCGAGCCCAAACCCAAATTCAAGCCATGAATATGGCAATGCGAGAGCTTTTACATCGAAATGATCGAGTCTAAAGTGCCATGAAGATGGCAGAGCAAGAGCGTTCAAATCGAGCTGGTCAAATCCAAATTAAGCCATGAAGATGGCTTAGCGAGAGCGTTCAGATTGAGCTGGTTGAGTCTAAAGTATGCCATGAAGATGGCTTAGCGAGAGTGTTCGGATCGAGCTGGTCGAGTCCAAAGTAAGCCATGAAGATGGCTTAGCAAGAGTGTTTAGATCGAGCTAGTCGAGTATGAAGTTATTTAGAATGCTTTGCCACTAAGCCATGAATATAGACGTACAGCCCTTCGACATCCGATTCGCCTCATCTGATCTCCCTCCACCATCTCCCTTCGACATATAGCCCCCACCGTCAAAGAAAAGGAAGGGTGGAGAGTCTTCTACCTCGGCCAGGGATGTCGAACAAAGGGTTCCTAAGAAGACCCTTGACGTCCCAATAGACGTCAGTATTATGCAAGATTGAGAGGCGACGATAAGAGCTATTGTGAATTTTTACTTCAATAAAGACAAGGAGCTTCTTAATGGGAAGCCGTTTGCTTGGCTCTACAACAAATCGGCCGCAGTGATGGGACAGGTTAACCTTCAAAGCATTTTCTATCCTGTTGGCTTTGATCGTTCGTACTGCAATTCTATTATGCAAGCTCTTTTGCTTCACAACCTTTTCGCAAACAAGGCTGCTCACAAGTACGAGCAAGAGCTACTGAAAAATAGAGAGCTTAGAGAAGAGCTAAAGAAGATCAAAGCCGAGAAAGACAACAAGCAAAAGGAGCTCATTGATGCGGTCGATGCATTAAATAGGTCAAACAAGAAGATGCTGAGCTTGTCAAGTAGCCTTCGACTGTCCAAAGAAGAAATTGACGACTTGAAGAAGACGGTAGCTACGAAAGATAAAGATATCGAAGAAATCAAGGAGCAGTTGCTCGAGGTCCATGGTACTTCTTTTTTTAAGGCATGACTTAAGACTCTAATAGACTTCAAGTCAGGTCAACTCAGCGCCGAAGCAATCGATGAAGAAATCAAGGAATTGCAAGAGTTGTTGTTCTAGGATGACCCGAATGTCCAAGGCAAATCAGCCCATCAAGATGTTCCTATCGAGCCCCCTGCGGAAGGCAAATCAACGAAAAGTGAGCCCATCAAGATGTTCCTATCGAGCCCATCAAGATGCTATTCTGACCCCAACTGGTGAGCTCATGGATCCTCCGACTGTCGAGCCGACCGAGGCACAAAATGTTCAACCTGCGGAAGGAAGAGAGGCTTACACATTTTATATTTTAATCGTGTATTTCTTTTTGTTTAATCTGTATCAAACAGCTTTTATTTTTCTAATGAAATTTAATATCAAATTTCATCAATTCAATTTTGAATATATATAACATGTTTAGCAATCAAACGGTTGGCCAATTTTTACAAAGAAACTGAGGCCATCATCGCACTATTAGAATGTTAAATTTGATTATCATGACAAAGAGATGCCATGGCATTGGTGAAAATTTTATCAAGTGGATACTAATGGAACAAAGTTAATTAACCGTGCCATCATCACGACGTATATCAAACTAGGAGTTGGTCGAACCGTGTTGATCGAGCCCAAGCATGATAGCCTTGAAAGTTTCAAGCATAAAATTGGATCAACTTAATCGAGTCCAAAGGAGCCATGAAGATGGCGATACGAGAGTTTGGTTCGAGCTTGTCAAGCTCGAACCCAAATTCAAGCCATGAATATGGCAATATGAGAGTTTTGGATCCAACAAATCGAGTCTAAAGTGCCATGAAGATGGCAGAGCAAGAGCGTTCAAATCCAGCTGGTCGAGTCTGAAGTAAGCCATGAAGATGGCTTAGTGAGAGCGTTTGGATTAAGCTGGTCGAGTCTAAAGTATGCCATGAAGATGGCTTAGCGAGAGTGTTCGGATCAAGCTAGTCGAGTCCAAATTAAGCCATAAAGATGGCTTAGCGAGAGTGTTCGAATCGAGCTGGTCAAGTCCAAAGTTGTTTAGAATGCTTTGTCGTGTTTCTTGAGAAAAACTTGTGAATGATCTTGGGGAAATAAAATTTTAATTAATAAAGCGGCTACACTAGTTTATACTACACGAGTTGCCTACATACCCCATGTCTGAGGATCAAGCCAAATGTAGTTTAATTACACAATCATAAAAAATGTGAAACGAGTGCTACACATAATACTTCCTTAGGTGATTCGCGTTTTAGCTCTTGGTAACAAGTGATCTATCTAGCTTCTCCAACTTGTATACTCCGTCTCAAACAACCGATCGAATTCGATAAAGGACTTCCTAGTTAGCCACCAATTTTCCAACATTAGCTTCTTTCGTATTCTAGAAGACTTTCTTAGCACAAGTTCTCCTTCTTGGAATTTCCTTACTCTAACCTTCCGATTGTAGTATCTGGCGGCAGCTCGCTGAGAACAACCAGGTGATATAAAGCTTTGTCCCTTTTCTTGTTTATCACATCCAGTGCATCTTGCATCATTTTGTCATTTTTTGCTTTGTTCAAAAGGGAGTAATCGACTTGAAGATCTCAAACTACAACCTCTACAAGAATAACAGCTTTTGTCCCATATATAAGCGAAAAGGGTGATTCGTCGGTTGCCCTTCTTAGAGTCGTTTAGTAGGCCTATAGTACCATCAGGAGTTCCTCAACCCAACGTCCTTTTCTTGCCTTAAGTTTCTTCTTTAGGTTCTTCACAATCGTCTTATTTGTTGCTTCTACTTGGCCATTTCCTTGTGGGTACTGTGGTGTTGAGAAGCTTAAAATAATATCCTAATCATGACATAACTTCTTAAAGGACGAGGAGATGAATTGGGAGCCATTATCAACGACAGTCTCCCTCGAAACTCCAAACTGACAGATAATATTCCTCCAAATAAACCTTTCCACGTCTCGTTCTTTAACATCAACAAATGCTTCAGCTTTAACCCATTTGGAGAAATAATCTGTGAGAATAAGGAGGTACTTTACTTGTCTGGGAGTTGGAGGAAACGGTCCAACCACGTCCATTGAGTACTTCATGAAAGAATAGGTTGAACTGATTGAGGAAAGTCTTCTACTGGTTGATGCATAATGGGAGCGTGCCTTTGGCAGCTGTCGCATTTGCAACCAAAGTTCTTACAGTTGCTCTACATTGTTGGCCAATAGAATCCGTGCCTCTTAACCTTGCTGCAGAGCAATCTCCTACCTAAATGATTGCTGCACGATCCTTCATGGATTTTTTGAATGACTTTCTTGACCTCATCTTCCCCAAGACATCGAAGATAAGGGCCCATGAAAGAACACCTATAAAGTTTTCCATCGATCATGCAGTACCTTATCGCTTGAACTTTGATCTTTCACGTAGTCTGCTTGTCTTCGAGTAGCCAACCGTCACATATGTACATCTAAATAGGGGTTCTCCAATCGTCCCTTGGGTCCACATAATTTGTCTTCTCGACCAGCTCTATACTCAGTCTATCAATTTGGTCTATTAATCGCGAGTGTGTCGGCTCTAGAGTTCTATTCTCGCAGGACATGCTTTACTTCAAACCAGCCGAACTGGGACTTGAGCTTTATGACTAATCTTAAATATAGAAGCATCTTCTCATCTCGCGCCTCAAACTCTCCATTCACTTGGTTAACGACCAACATGGAGTCGCTTTCTAGAACGAGTTTAGTAGCCCCCGATGCTGTAGCAAGCCTTGTACTAGCAATAATAACCTCGTATTTAGCTTCATTGTTGGTAGCCCTAAATCCCAATCGAAAACTCTATTTGATCTCTTCACCAGTTGGGGACTTTAAAACCACTCATATTCCTAACCTTTTTTCATTGCTCAATCCATCAACCTACACAAACCACGTCTCTGATCCATGTCCTTTAGGCCTGTAAGTCAATTCGCCAACAAAATCCACGAACACCTGAGCCTTTAGCTCTGTCCGAGGTCTGTACTCAATGTCAAACTCTGTCAGCTCAACTGCCCATTTCGTCATTCTCCTAAAAACTTCTGGCATGTGGAAAATCTCTCACATCAGGTAAGATGACAACACAACTATGGTATGGCCTTGAAAGTATGGACAGAGTTTTCGAGTCGACATGATGAGTGCAAGGGCGAGCTTTTCAATGACGGAGTATTTTGTCTCAACGTCCAACATGGTATGGCTTACGAAGAATACTAGTTTTTGGATCGCATCTTCCTCTCGGACTAGGGCCGAACTTACTGTTGTCTCTGAAACTACCAAATATAGGTAGAGTGGTTCGCCATATTTTGGCTTTGATAGGATCGACGAAATCATCAAGTATCTCTACAATTCTTGGAAAGCCAATTCACACCGTTTGTTCCATTCGAATTTCGTATTCTTCTTTAGCAATTGGAAAAAATGAAGACATTTGTCAACGGATCTAGTAATGAATCGACTGAGTACAGCGACTCGACCAATAAGTTTATATATTTCTCGCTTGGTTCTGGGTGAAGGCATCAACTGAAAAGCTTTTATTTGATTTGGGTTCACCTCAATTCCATGCTTTGTGACAGGATACCTCAAGAACATGCTGCTCGCCACTCTATACATGCACTTCTTTGGATTCAGTTTCGTGCCATATTTTCGGAGGACGTCGAAGCATTCTTGCATATGCTAGACATGTAGATGAGCCTGCAAAGACTTAACCAACATGTCATCAATGTAAACATCCATATTCTTACCCATTTATTGTTCGAACATCATATTGACAAGCCTTTGGTAAGTAGCCCTCGCGTTCCTTAGCCCAAATGGCATGACCTTGGAACAAAAAACCCCCTGCTCGGTTATAAAAGCAGTCTTCTCCTAGTCGTTAGGATGCAGAAGGATTTGATTGTAGCCAAAGAATGCATTGAGAAAACTTAAAATCTCATGACCAGTTATTGCATCCATGAGTCGATCGATATACGGCAATAGGTAACTGTCCTTTGGGCAAGCTTTGTTTATATCAATAAAATCAACGCACATGCGCCACTTCCTATTCTTCTTTTACAATAACCACGTTGGTGAGCCAATCGGGATACTAAACAGGGTGTATGAAATCGGCTTCTAGTAATCTCCTCACTTCGTCTTTCACGACGTTGTTTTGTTCTATTCTAAGCTTTCTCCTCTTCTGTCGGACCAGTTTATGATCTGGATTGACATTTAGTTGATGCGAGATCATGCTTGGATAGATTCCAAGCATATCTGCATGGGACCATGCGAAGCAATCAACATTAGCTTTAAGAAAATCAATTATTTTGGATTTTATTCCCACATCAAGCTGTGACCTGATCTTCACTGTTCGTCTTTCATCCTACTGGTCAATTTGGACTTCGTCAAGCTGCTCCATAACCAATTCGACGCAGCTTTGGTTGCTAGGCCCATTTTGCTGGGTCGTTTGTAATTATTTTAAAGCCTTTTTCTGCTTCATAGCCATGACGTAACAGCTCTTTGCTGCCTCTTAACTTCCTCAAATCTCCCGAATGCCTTGGTTTGTCAAGAACCTTATCGTCCGGTGGTATGTTGAAGGGACTGCCTTCATGGCATGTATCCAAGGCCGCCCCAGAATGATATTATACCCCAAAGGGCAATCCATGACTAGGAAACTGGTTAACTTGTTCTCCCCCACTGCATACACTAGAAGCATGATTCTCCCAATGGCTGTTGTTGCTTCACCATTGAAACCTACCAATGATCTTGGGGATTTTTCAACCTCCTCCTTACCAATCCCCATCTCTTTTAGTGTCGAGAGGAACAATATGTTGGCAAAGCTTCTGTTATCGACTAGTATTCTATTAATCTCGCAGTTGGCAATATTTAGTTTAATAACCAAGGGATCGTCATGCAGAGTATCAAGCCCAAATGCCTCGTCGCTGCAAAATGAAATAACATGCTCATAGTGTTCATTGTCAAATGAACTAACGGTTGCTTGATTTGTTTTCCTTTGATGTGCCTTCATCTGGTTGACAGAATCGTCGCTGAAAACTAAGCCTCCATAAATGGCTCCAATTACCTTCCTAAATGGTGGTGGTGATGGCGTTTTCTCATGGGCTCGATGGTCCTTTCGTCCTCCTCACTCTTTGTGGAGCCCATATATTTTCCTTCCCTACTTAGAGAGGTACTCCCTTAGATGCCCTTTTTTGAGAAACTCCACGATTTCGGATGCAAGGCTTTGCAATCAACTGTCAAGTGCCCCGTATCTCGATGAAATTTGCAATACTTTGATTAGTCGCGTGAACAACTTGGGGCCATCTTATTTGGCCACCTAACATAATCTTTGCCTTCCAACTGAGCGACTAATTCAGACGGTGATAGCTTAGTGTGTACTTTGATGGTGATAGTGGTCTGGTCTCAGATCGCGGCTTGAATTCTTTCCTCTTCCACTCCATTTTTGGAGGTGTCCTCATCCGGCCTCGTCGATCCGGCTGCTGTCATTCTTTCTGACTCCACCTGTTTCGGTCTTTTATTCTCGCAAACTCTCGCTCACATCTTTCATTTTCTTCCTCCAGATCGATCCACCCTTTAGCTCTATTTAGGGCTTCCTGGATTGTCTGGGGATAGTCGAAGCATATGTTGTTCTTAAAGGGGGACTTATGCTAGAGTCCTTTCTTCAATGCATCTCTAACTGTTCCATCTTTCAAGTCTGAAATCTGTGAGAGTGCTTTGTTGAATCTTTTGATATAAGCCCGTAGCGACTCGCCTAGGCTTTGAACGACATACCTCAAATCTTTGGTTGTCTTTCCTATCTTGATATGCACCGAATACGCTTTGACAAACGAATCCGCCAAGTCTTTGAAGCTTTCGATCGATCCTATAGGCAAGTTATTGAACCATCGAAGTGTTGGACCCTTAAGTGACTACGTAAACAACTTGCACATCATCTCATCAAGAATCGAGTCTAGGATGTTCGTAGCACTGACCACGTTCTTATATTATAGCAAGTGGTCTTTTAGATCAGAGGTTCCATCGAATCTAGTGAACACAAGGTTTTTGTACTTCGGTGGTACAACCATAGTGATTCTCCTTGAAAGCGGGGTATCTCGAATGTTCTTCGAGATGTCATCCAACGCTAGGGTCTTGCTTGTCGTTTATGAAACCTTTTAATCATTTTTCTCTTTTACGAGTTTAGAATTTTGTTTGAGCATTTCTTTCATCATTAATTGGATTGACTCAAGGGTCAATAGAGTGATGGCCGATGCTTTTTCTAAACGAGCGATCGGTTTTGCCCTTTCATTTCTTTCAACTGTATCATCACTTCGATTGAATTCCACATGAGTACTTACCGTTGTTGCAACAATTGTCATTGCAGGAGTTGTTGTGGCCATAAAAGCTGCTGATGTCATTGCTGGTGCTAAAGTCAAGGGTGTATACAAGGGCTGCATCCTCCCAATTGGGCTGTAGGGCTGCTGTGTCCCTGGCTGTGGCATTTAAGATTGTCATTGTGCCGTTGACGATACAGGGAGTGTGGAATACCCATAATACGGGTAATAGTAAGACTACGAGGCCATCTGAGAGCTCTGATAACTGATTTGACTCCTCAAAGCCAAATTCCCACTGCTGAGTTTCTTCAATCTTCTGTCATGCTCTTAAGAACGAGTTGCCTACTCCTGGAGCATTTTCTTCAAGGCCTCAACTTCTATTGCAAGGTCTTCCATTTGCTGGTTGTCTTGAGGAATTGATTCAGTCTCTTCAATTGTGGTTTCAAGAACATGCTGGTTATTGATGTTGTCAGCCATTTGAATCTGAGCCTAAGATCCTGGAGTTGATGATCTGAAGCCCCACGATGGGCGCCAAACGGTAAATGGTTATCTATAATCAAATGTTAAAAATTTTGGATTGGGTTGTTTAAGGAGCTTGGGCCCTCAAATCACCGTTAAATGAACCTATTAGCTCGAGTTAACGTACTAGATTGGAGTAAAATAAATAAAATAATGCTGAAACAAGAGCAACACACGAGCTTTATAGTGGTTCACTTTGTTAATGAAGAGCTATGTCTACTGTAATTTACTAAAATATTTTGGGTACAGTTTACAAGAGAGCAAAAAGTGATGAGAAAGTAAATGGGCAGAGTTTCTCTATCTATTTTTGTATATCATACGATGAGACATTAATCCCCTTATATAGAGGGTGAAGGAGAAACGTGACTCCTTACTATCTGGCAAAGTAGGACAACATATCATAAGTAACTGCCATAGTGGGACAAGCATTGATTGGTGATAGGCCACAAGAATCACCCCTCCCCCACGTTTCGGTCCATGACTAGACATGTTATAACCGCTAGCTCGTGCTAATAACCGTCAAATCTATGGCGATTGATCTAATCGAATCCAAAAAGGTAATCGAACCAAACGAATCGTCAATTCAATTGGACTTCATTGGGTTAATTCTATTCGATCTACTCGATGAGTTTTAGCATTGGGCCGACTGGGCTTGTTAGGAATTTGGGCTTGCCTAAATTGCATCCCAACAAGCATCATTTTATCCTATTTGAAAATTAATAAATTAAAAGCCCAATAATCATAATATGAGCATTTAACCATCGAAAGATTCATCATTTCGGCCTCATTCGTAGGGGTGGGTCGTTGTTGCTAAGGCGTTGTGAGAGAACGGGTCGTAAATGGGGGATTGAATTGCACAGAGGAGCCATGATTTGCGAAGAAATCGCGGTTTGCGGTCTAAGATCTTCATTAGGGGTGGCACCGAATCAATTGTAGTCGACGAGATCTCTATAATGCCGTCGATTGAGCTCACCATGGGTCGCAAACTGAGTCACAGCCATGGTGGGTCGCAATTGTCTCGTCCTCCATCATGACGATCTCCGCTTGGATCACTTCTGGTTCCATCTTCTTCTTATTCTTCCTCTAAAACAAATTACTTCATTCAAAATGCCCAAAGCAGAACCCAGAAAAAAAATATCAAAGGCAATTTTTTCTATAAAACAAATTATAAAGAGAAATACTAAGCATAAACCAAGGGATTTTTTCATACAATTCTAAAAAAACTGGTCAATGATAAAAGTATTTTTATGCAATTTTTTATCTTCTCTGCAGCTAATTTTTATCCAGTTTTGGTTTTTTGAATGAAAGAAAAAGAAATTTGAAAAAAAAATTAACTCCGAAATCTTCTTCCCTTTCAAGCAAAACCAGAGGGCTTCAGAGGCGATTTTCTTGATTCGACATGAGGCTTATTCAACCCAAGGCTTACAGGGAAAAGAAATTCTGGTGATGTGACACGTGCAGGTTAACTGTTTTTAATAAATATAATAAAGATCAGAAAATAAAAATAAAACATCAAAAGAAATTTATCTAGATCTTTGAATGAAAACTCTTAAAACAAAATAAAAATATAAACAACAATTCAACCACGGTTTAATGTATCACCTTTAATTTAAAAATACAAAACTATCATCATCATCATTCCAACCCTCAACACATTTTAATACAGTCACAGAAAGTAACAAATAATTTCTTACATTATCATAAAGAACAATCTTTAACAAATGAAACAATTCCAATGTAACATAGCTACATAGCTTTCTCAACCTTTTTCTCGTAGCAACCTCACATTTGGTGAGTCTTGAAAAGATGAAAATATAGGGGAATGAGCGACAACATGCTTAGTAGGAAAAACATTACTCACCTTTAGGTTTTTATTATTGTCACATTAAAACTTACATGGTTAGTTCTTAATCATTATTCATCAATATTATCATGTTCAATTCAGGTGGATATCTTATGATCATTGTTACCAAGTTTCATACATATATATATATATACACATTAATTTAGGATTCAATTATACTTATCTATATCCACTGTGCAATTAGAATATCATATCACTCAACTCAACGAAACCCAAATGAGCACGCTTGACCACCCTACAATTATTCCAAGGGTGTTCTGGTGAGGGGACACTAAGCCCTAGATCCTTACCAAGTTCATTCCTATACAGTGCGTTCTGGGACTTTCAACCTAAGAGAGCGCCGTCGCCTCCCCCTATTTTACCTTTTAGGGTATTCGTGCCCAAAGACGTAACCGCCGCCCTTTTTATGTCTCACCATTCCTCTATAATCATTCATTATTTATAGAGTTAATATTCCTAACCATGCTTCTCAATTTCCAACAACATATGCCAAATCAATATTTTCCTCGCTGTACAATACAAGACTAGTTCATATCAGTATCTCATATGTGATACTCATATAATAGCAGTTCAACATACATATATATCTTACAATAAAATAACCAATTTTAGTTCCCTAAAAACCTCACAAAAGATGAGTAATAAATTATCTACCTCTTAGTGAATACCATGCTGATAACTTCTAGCTCACAATATCAAGCTCACAACGTAAGCTCCAAGTATTTTGTCATCCTACGACGTATAACATAACTATATTTTAACTAAATTCCTAATCCATAATCATACTGATTTATTATTTATTCTTATTAGTGTGCCATAGTCATTTATGTGAAATCCTTGGAACATTTGTAACACAAAACGATAAAAACAAGTGAGTTTGAACTACCCGATCGGGCTATCGATCATTGTTTTCAGCCTTCCAAACAAAACTGTTATTTTTGAACCTTCTATCGGCCTGCCAATCTCAAAGTTTGGGCTGCCAGTACTATTCAGCCATGGGATTGCTGAACTCAACAGTTCGGCCTGTTGAACCTATCGACTGTCTCGGCCTACCCATTTTGCTTAGTGCTGTCGACCGTACTACACTATACGAGGTCAACCACGTACCTCCAGAACTAAGTTTTACCTAGTTCGTCCCAAAGTGGACAGATTAGTTTTAAAACACTTTTTTGACTCCAAATTGATTTTCAATGTATAAAACTCATCTAAAACATTTTGAAAATATGCTAATAAATGTATAAACAAACTTTTTTGAATTTTCATACTCAAATCGTGATTTTCATTCTAAAATTCAACTTAGAACTAAGATTAAAAGCTTTAGAATTCTACATCAAAAACTTAGCTTAAATCCATGATTTTGATCTTGAAAATGTTTAAGCCTCTTCGATCTTGGGATTGTGAGTGATTATCTATGGTTTTTGTGTACGGATCAGTTAAATTTTCCTTTTTGATCTCCCTAGTTTTGCTTCACCGTGGATGTAAAGAAGAAGAAGAAGAAAAGCAAGAGAAAGAGAAGGAAGAAAGAAAGAGAGGAAGAGAAAGTGTCGGCAGGGATAAGGAAAGAAAAGAAAGAGAGGAAAAATGAGTCTCTTCGGAGACTTTTAGACACAAAATACCAAAATAGCATTTTTATAAATAATTAGAAGTTCCAAGGATATTTAGGTAAATATACTAATAGGTATAGAAAAATTAAAAAAAATTAAAAATAAATAGAAATAAATAACATGAAATAAATAGATTTTGGATGAAAGAAATTTTAATTGACACACTAATAATTGATTTAATTACCATAATACATGTTAGGAAAATAATGGGTGTCATAGGTGCTGTGGAGGAGAAACAGATTTTAGGTTTTTGTTTTTGTTTTTGTTTTTGTTTTTTGTTTTTTGTTTTTTTGCTTTGAGCAAATTTTAGTTTTTTGGATATGCCCTTTTTTTGTGTTTATGAATTTGGTGTGTACAAATTTATTTAACTTGTAATGAGCTTGTTAAATTTTAACCATTGGATGCAAATCTAACGGTTAATAAATAAGTCTTATCAATTAGACTTTTTAGAAGGTTTTATCATATTTTTCCCTTAAACTAAATTGTAGCATCACAAAACATTATAATTAACAAACTTAAATAAATTTTAGACATGAGTAAATGTGATGAGTAAATAATGTCCGATTTTTATAATGGAGCTAAGCCTTTTTTTTTAAGCACATAAACTTTGAACACACTACCATTGAAGCATAGGTTTATCCATTTATTGAAATTTTTGTGTGAATATATATATATATATATATATATGTATATGTATATGTATATGTATATGTATATATAATTTATACTATAATATAGTTTGGATTTTTAGATTACACGATTGGAGATACTCAATTTATACATATATGTATATGTATATGTATATATAATTTATACTATAATATAGTTTGGATTTTTAGATTACACGATTGGAGATACTCAATCTATAATCTAATTCATATACATCGGATTAGGAAAAACCCAATCCAAAACCAATCTGTATTTTTTTTTTTACATAACCCAATCTAATCTGGTGGATTGGTTTAGATTGAACAGATTGACAGATTCGATGAGCACCTTTAATATGTATCATAGAAAGAAAGAGAACAATAAAATTACAGATGTGTTCTTAATAATCCTATTTTTCTAATGAGAAACTTGCATGCTATGCTACACTTTAAAAAATATAAGTTTATTTATATCACACTTAAAAAATTGTGCCTTACTATCACAGATTATACTATGCATATGTACGAACATTTATAAAATAGTAAGTTTTAAATGATGATATTTATAGAAATTCCTAAATTTTAAACCTGATTTTACTATTACATGTAAAGTATGATCTTTCCTTCGAGTTCAAGAAGGGAGAGAGAGGGGGAGGAGAATGGTAATAGTATTACTCCATAAGCTTATTGATAATCATATGAAAAGCTTTTCAATTACTACGTAAATGAAAAGTTTTGGAAACTTCAAATCTCAAACGATTAATTCCTCAACAACACAGCTGATGTGGCATGATATCACATTAATTGATTAAGAAAATTTGATTTAAAATGTATATAGTCGAATTCTAGTTTTAATTATCAAATTGAATATTGTTTTGTCACGTTTTCAATTTTTCAGTCCGTTAGATATGGATAAGATCCGGTTACGAAACCTCAATAATCAACAATACGACACTATTATATTTATTCAAAGGGTTAATGAGATATGTGACCATTTTTTATTTGTAGAATTAAAATATATCTGCAGTTCATGAATATTCTTTATATGTCTCAATGTAAATGTATAAAGACATTAATGACTATAATAATAATATTGTTAGTTTTAATTTATTTTTTTTAGAATAACTATAATATACGTATTTAAGATTTCAAACAGATTATGAATGTGAGATTGGATGGTAAGGAACCCATTCTCCTTTAAGCAAGGTCTCAGGTTTGAGTCTAATATATGGAGAAGCATTTGTTGGGAGAGCTTCCCCTTACTACAGGGTCCAATCTAGCTCGAATCCAGATTAGTCAGAATATCCCCCGCTAGATTTGAGGGACCATTTGTGTTGGTTTGTGCCTTTAGCGATGGGTCTGGATACCGGATAGTTTACACCAAAAAAATCCATGAAATTAGGATGTTTATTACTTAAATTCAAATTGGTATATAAAATAACGATTTTAAAATTCCTTAAAAGGATGGAATTTTTTCATCGACAAGTTGGATTTACCGACAAATTGAAATTACGACGTTGTAATTAAATTAATGATATAGTTTTATTGACAAATTGAAATTAGGGTATTGTAATTAAATTAATGACACAGTATTATTAAGTTTTTTTATGTATCTTATTGATTATATAATTCATATATCATTAAGTAAATGATATGTAATGATATGATACGCAATGACATTTATTTTTAAGACTTCAAGTGAATGATATTTTCTTTTTTTGTGATTAATGATATAGCATTTATTAAGTCTTTTTATGTATCTTATAGGTTATATAATTATTATATTATTAAGTTAATGATACGTAACGATAATATTCAATGACATTCATTTCATTATTTTATGACTTCAAGTGATAATGATAATATATCAATATAATATGTTAAAATAAAAATATACGTGTATATTTTCTCCTTAATTTAACTATTCAAAAAATAAAAAAATTTGTTATAAAAATTTAAATATATGATAATATTTAGTTAGAAAGTATTTTAAGATTCTAAATATATAAAATTTTAAAAAAACTTATAAATGATATTTGTATAATAAAAATAAATATCAATTTATTTCTTAAAAAATAAACAGAAAATTTTTTTACTTATTCAAAATGATAATACGACAAACTCATGAAAAAAAAAAAAAGAAAAAAACCTTTAAACCATGAGGAGCGTTCATCAAAAAGACAAGGAAATTTTCTCATATCTTGACCTGCTCTTCACATGATTCCTGCAAAGTGCAAAACCATGAGCATCTTCCACATGGATGGTCTACATTGGTCAACGTGTCATTTTGGGGCCCAGCTGACCGTTCTGCCCATGCCATCGTCCAGAACTTTTTCGGTCTAATGAAGGATTGGCCACTGGGGAGGAACAGAACAGAGCATGGTTATGCCAAAAAAATAAAATTGGAGATATTTACGGGGGGCTGAAGTGGGCCCACTAAAAATGAAACGTGGCATGTCAGGCTTGTGGAACCCACTTTATCTCCAAATATATATATATATATATATATATATATATTTATATAATATATGCAGTGATTTTTAAGTCCCCTTTTAAGCAACAAAGCTGAACGTGGGCGGCATATTGTCTTGTAGTGTGTAACTGTAAATAAACGCTTGGGCCCCTGGCCTGAGATTGAGGGAGAAGGCTGGCTGCATATAGAATGTAACATGGATGTTCTTATATCACCTGGGACCCACCTACACGTGGATTATTATTGTTATTATTACTATTGTGAGACAGAGGATTATTATTTTTTCAAGTTAAGGATTTTTGTTTCTTATCAACTACAATTTTAAAGCCTGTTTGGAGATCAATCTAAAATTTTTTGTTTAAATCAATTTTATTATAGTATTTTTTTAATAAAATTTAAATTATAATAGTATTTTAGTGTCCAATCATTCGTATAAACTGACTTGTCAAATACCCTTTAAGAATTTTATTTCTAAAATTCTTATTTTTCTTTAAAACTAACCCTCCATTTGAGTTTGATCCGTTTAAAGTATAAAACTTTTAACAATTATAATATAAACCAAAAACAATTGTAGTATAAAGTTCTTACATGCTACAACTTTTAAACTCGTTTTTTTCTCCGTTTAAGTCAATTTGTTCAACACCCTATAATATTTTAGTTTTTTTGTTGTTTTAGTTATTATTTCAATATTTTTTTTGCCGGTTGAGGAATGTACACGTTTTTTACTCCTTTTTTTTTTTTTTTTTTTTTGTTCAGGGACGTTGAATCTGCTCTTCATATCTTTGGAAGCTTACAGATAGTATAGTGTCCCTTTGGTTAATATATTTATTTTTTGAGGTCTATAACCCAATAGTTGCCGCAGCTAGGCATATAAAATATATCACATCTAATTTAAAAAAATTATATGCAATTTTAACTGTCACATCATATAAGTCTTATTTATTTATTTATGCATCCTTGTGTTCCATAACCCAAAATTGCCCCCCTCTCAAAGATCAAACTGGGAAGGCTTGACCCCAGCCCATTCTTTCTAACGATTGAGCTAGCTCTAGTGGTGTATGAAAATTCAATAATTAAAACATAATTTATGTACTAATATAATATAATATGATACAATACATGTAACATCTCGAAATTAATTAAGTGATATTAGTGAGTAAAATGGTAAATTAGTGTGCCATAATGATTGTTTTAAACTTGATCTGATTATTTTAAGAAATTTCTAAATTAATGTTATTTTGATTATTTTGATATTTTTTTACTTTTAATTATTTTTAACTGTTATTTTGAATATTTGAAACAAAACAATTTGTCAAATGTCAAAAAT
>CAMOHE010047383.1:0-14675 GCA_946598075.1 Artocarpus hirsutus
TATCGTATCCCCATAGGATTATCCATAATCGGCTTAAGGACAAGTTCTATCTTACCTTCCCGATTATTTTTATCTTACGTTCCATTATCTCACCATTGGAAAACTTACCATCCAAAGACAGTATACCATTCGGTTACACCTATGTATCCAAATGGTTGAGCGCTCCAGTTTTCCAATTACAAGATAACGCATATAAGAGGATATCACTACTCCTAAAGAGGAGCTATGGATTCCATATCTATGAATAGCAGGTCTACGTCATCAAGAGTCATGCCTCCAACATACCGGCATGCATACCACTATTAAGATGTGGGTGTCACCCTTTGGCACATCAAAAGACACAAGTCAAGACAATGGGCCCACTATTCATCTCAGGATTAAGATGCAATACAAATGATTGTATAAAGTGAATTGATTTGCTAAGACATAATTATTAATCCAAATCAATTCTCTTTATGTCCCGATTCAACACATCGTCACCTATGATAATGTGCCAATGTTTCTATTCACGGAGTTCACCTCCGATGGTCAAGATAAACCATCTCCCAATAGGGATATAGACAACATAACAATCTTTACATGAATAAAGTGCCCAACTTTATTCCCTTGATTGCGGATCTTTTGATTTAGACTGTCACCTTAAGAATCGTGTCTTTCGCATAATCTGTCCATCATATGCCCAATTCTTAAAGGTTTAGACCGACAGTCTCAGACTATTGTTTGCTTATCATACATTCAACAAATATGAACGTAAAGCGGACAATATTTGGTATATAAATAATAAATTCTTTATTGATAAAAATGTCTCCAAAAACTTATTACATTTTTACTCCATTAGGGCATACATGTCTAGCAGTACTCTACTGTGAGAAACTTTAGTACTCCCTGAGAACTATTGTTCGCAATTATGAACCTTAGCTCTAGGTCTTCTCAATTGGTTGGAAGGAGAGCACTGAGAAAGAGTTGTATGACGTGTGCCCAGAAACACTCTAATCATAGATAGAGAGTAGCAAAGAAGACTAGTTGGTTGAGGCTCTTCTGGAACGTTCTTCTTGTCACTAATTGCAGGAGCTCTTCCATATATAAAGGTTAGTAAGATCTAATTAATTTATGTATGTAGCATGTCAAACTTGTGTTTTAGAAAATACTCTGGTTTAAAATTTTTAAAATTCTACTGTGCACTCATTTTCCAACAAAACTTAATAACTAAAAACTAAATTTAAATAATAAAACAAAAGCTAAATAATTAAAAAAAATTAAAACCAAAACAAATAACAAAAGCAAAATCATAAATAACTAAGGGATGACAACAAAGAAGGTGACAATGCAGGCGACAAATAGTGAGGGCGAGGATGGATGATGATGGCATGAGGATAGCGAAAGAGATGTGAGATAGGCGAGAATGACTCAAGGATAGCACGACGATGTAAGGACAAGGACGACAGAATGAAGCAAATGATGGAGAAAGGAAGAGAGAGATAGCGTGTGGTGGTGGAAGGGAGAGAGAAAAAAAGAGTGGTCAATGCAAGGATGTGCATGACAAGGTAGGGCAGTGGGATTGGAGCCGGAGTTGGCGAGGTTAGAGAAAGTGTGTGGGTTCACGGGTTAAAGAGAGTGAAAAGTGTCGTTTACATATCATGGTTCGACGGGTTGGCATGCATTTCAAATTCATTTCACAGATACTGTCCATAAAGAATTTTAGAAAATACCATCATGGAATCTTGCACTTTTCATGACGGTTTTTTGAAAAACCCATTGTGGAATATTTGTCTAAAAAAAGCCAACAACAATTGTCATTGAACCTTAAAATTTTACTACCACTTATATACACTATTGTGGTATGTACACATGTGACGACAATATTGGAAACCGTTGTAGAATTCCAAGGTTCCAATATGTTTAGTTTGTGACACGCTTTTAATGTATATAAGATGATGGTTTTTAGAGAACTATTGTCAAAAGCTTCGTTAGTTATTAACAACTTTATAGTAGTGAATAAAATGATAAAAAATATTTAAAAAACAAATTTGCATATTTTCCAACAAAACTGAAAACACTCAAATCATTATTTTTTCAATAAAAATAGGATATTCAACCAAAATTATATGTGATTGAAAGATTAATCATTTATCATGTTGTTTTGCATAATTATATGAAAAAAATATAAAATGCCTTGAATGAACAATGACTGTTAAACAATATCACTTAACATACACGAAGGTGTTTTTTCCATTAAATTTTAACAATTGTCGATTTTAAACATGGTATAATATTTGAAGTTTAATTTATGCAATTTAAAAAATTTGTGAGATAACTTATGAATTGACAAAAAATTTAAGGACAAAAGAGCAAAAAGGGAAAAAAAGAGAGTAAGTGGTAAGGTAATGAAGAAAAACCCTTACATATGATAAAGTTATAATCATTAGATCTTCATAAGATTCATTAATGGCCTATTTCGGTTTGAGGGTTCAAATCTAAATTTTGAAATTTGAATCAAATTCATTTGAGTTAACGTTTGGGAGTCAAAAAAATTTAATTCGATCCAAAGTGTAAAATTTGATTCAATTTGAACCTATATACTATGGTGAAAATCATAATTTTATTGCTTTGCTTTTTCTCTTATACCTCTAGAAAACTCAAAAATAAAAATGTCATACTTTCTTCATTTCCCCCATTTGAAATGATTTTTCTTTCTTTCATTTAAAACAAAAAGAAAAATGAATTGAAACGCCCTAAAACGGGGGATATGCTAGTATAAAAATAACATTAAATAACGCCCCTTCTATGTTAGTTAGTGTTGGAAAATAAGTATGTAGCAGAATTTTAAAAATTTTAAATTATAGTATTTTTTAAAACACAAGTTTAACATGCTAAATACTTAAATTAATGGCAGATATTACTAACCACTTTGGTATACCGAAGTGGGCTCGAATCCACGTAGAGAAGAACATTCTAGAAGAGCCTCAACTAACTGATCTTTTTTGCTATTCTCTATCTATGATCGAAGCGCGAGTGGTCGCATGACACACAAGTTTTCCTCCAGTGACTCTCATTCCAACCACTAGAGAAAACCAAGAGTTAAGTTCCTTGATGTTGAACAATAGCTCTTTGGGAGTTTTAGAGTTTGTCACACTAGAGTACTCATTATTTGCTTCTCAAGTGATCTAAATAACAAGAAAACTCACTCCCTATTTATATAGCTGAACCTGAGGTTAATCATTATCAAATTAGGCCTCAAACTTCAAGTTTTGATTAGTTTTAAAGCAAAAACGCATGAAGCGAAATCTGGCTCTAACTACCACGATCAACTGCACCTATCTCAACCAATTGGAAAAATCCTATCTTAATTGACTCAGGTATCTTTTATAGAGCCTTAATTTTAATTCAAATAACCCAATAAAAAAATTATATGATTAAAATAGTCTTATATTGATAAACCTATACAAATAAAATATTATCCAAATAATTTAGCATTTTATCTTGAATTAATTCACAAAATTAATTCAACCGATAAATTATCATGATTTTTTAAATCCAATTAACTCAAATTTTGGCCAATCCTAACCCAAGGAATGAAAAAAAGCAACAGGCTAAGATCAGGAAGTCTTCTATTCCTATGGCGAGAACAAGAAGAAAAAGAAGAACCCAAAGAAGTTCAAGTGCTTTTTTCTGTGGGAGAGTTGGGTATATCAAGAAAAATTGCAAGAACTTCATTTTTTGAGGAGGTACGTATGAACTTCTAGTTATTAAGATTTATTTAGTTAAGGAATCAAGTCACACTTAGGTCATAGATTTTGGAGTGACTAATCATGTTAGTGTCTCTTCACAGCAGTTCAAGGAAACGAGAAGTCTAATGCATGAGTACTTCACGTTATGAATGGGTGATGGATCCTTAGTTTTGGCTAAAGTAGTGGGACACGTCCTGTTAGAAAAATAGTATGCAGCGAAAATTAAAAATTTTTATATTAGAGTATTTTTCAAAATACAAGTTTGACATGCTATATACATAAATTAACTAGATCTTACTAACCTTATTTGCTGAAGAGCTCCTACGATCCATGAAGAGAAGGGCGTTCTAGAAGAGCCTCAATCAACTAGTCTTCTTTGTCGTTCTCAATCTACGATCGGAGTGCGTGTGGGTACATGTCGTATAGTTCTTCCCTGGTGACTCTCCTTCTAACTAATTCATAAATACCTAGAACTAAGGTTCATGATTTGTGAACAATAGCTCTTCAGGGGAATTTCAAAGACTCACAAAATATAGTGCTCATGTAACGCTCTAAAATTTATTTAAGTGTTATTAGAATGTAAAATGGTGAATTAGTGTGCCATAATGAATATTTTAAACTTAATTTGATCATTTTGTGAAATTTCTAAATCTATTTTATTTTTTATTATTTTAAATAATTTTTAATTACTCTTAATAATTTTAAATTGTTATTTAGAATTTGAAACAAAACAATTTGTCAAATGACTAACACGTCTAAGTTTGGAAAACCATGTGCAGGACGTGGTATTGAAAACTGCTTCTCTTCTCTTTATAAATCTCACTCTCTCTCTCTCACTCTCACTCACACTCTCTCTCTCTTCTTTCTCTCTCTCCTGTGCACTATCTCTCTCTCTCTCGGTTTGTCCCTCTCTGTCAAATTCTCTCAAAAAAAATTTTGAACCAAAATTCAATTTCAAGCTTCGGGTTAGTGGATTGGAAGCTTGGGAACATGATTGAGCAACCACAAACTCGATTTAAAGCTTTGATTCGAGGTTAGTTTCAAATTTTCTAAACTTTTTCAAATTTTCAATTTTTCTTGCATTTTGAAATCTAAGCTTTTCTAAGTTTAGAAATCTTTCAATCTAGGTTAGATGAACTTAAAATAACTAGAATACAAGCTTTGTTTTATCAAAAACGGATTTAAATCAAGATTTTTCATTTTTCTCCATTTTTCTCCATTTTTGGATTTTTCTAAAAATTTTGTTTAAAACTTGTTTTAAAGCATTAAAAAGTAATCTACTATGTTTTTCTATCAATTATGATCATTTCCCATGCCTGAGAATTGAGAAAATAGGTTGAAATTGAAGATTTGGGCTCAGGGAGGCCGAGATCCATGCTTGAAAAATTCTAGAATTTTTTCAGATCAGCAGGCCGAACCTCGTGTTCGACAGGCCAGATTCATGTGTTTAGCAGGTCGGATTCATCCGACCGGCAGGCCGAACTTGAAAAAGTTTGGCTGACCAGACTTGGTTTTCCAGTAGGCCGAACCATGCAGTTCGGCATGCCAAACCAGGCCGACCGGGCATGGTGAAATTTTGTGATTTTTCACCCGTTTTCATCGTTTTGAACCACGATTGAAATTCCAACTTTGTAAAATGATTTTATAAACATAAATGGCACACTAGGATACCATGAGATAGTTTAGTAACATAGGATATCTCAAGTAAGATACTGATAAACTAAGCTATTATACATTTAAGGTTGTACGTGGATTCGCGGAGCTAACGTATAGTGGACCGGGATTTCGGTGTGGGATACCGACACTAGTATTGAGGTAGGACTTCTACCCCTTCTTTGTTAGCTAGTTCTAAATGTTTTGGCCTCAAAGGAATTTTGAACAAAAAGGTTATCAAATGATTGGTTGAAAATATATTTTTATTGGCTGATTTCATAAATGGTAGAATTGAGGTGATTTTTCATAATAAACCTCATAATGAATGTAAATGATTGTGTTTGGTGAGAAGAGATTTTTAATAATCATGAAAAGATATATATATATATATAGATATATTTTGAGGCATGATGCCATATCAGAGATCGGGTCGTGTAGTGCGCGACCTTCGAGGCAGGTCCTAGAACCGAGCTGGGCCACTATGGTGGTGATTTACATATGGTTTGCCTAGGAAAAGAAATTGATATTCTTTTGGTTGACCTATTTAAATTGTTTTGGTAAGAAAAACTTTTATTAAATTTTAATCTATTTGTTCGTTTGTTCTAGTTTGTTTTCTACATATTTATTTGATTAATGAAATTTCTTTTAAAGTTAAATATTTTCAAATTATAGTCCTACTGAGCCTTTCGCTCACATTTTATTTATTTTAAAATCTTACCCCTTAGGTGGATATCAGCTTAGGATCAGAGAAGAGTCTGCTGACCGGACTTGCAATTAATAGAAGATTTAGGTAAGTTGTATTACAACAATTCAAGGCATGTAAAATCTTAACTTTCTCTTTTATTTTAGACTATGATTGTATTATAATATTGTCAGTACTGTGTGTGTGCATAAGATGTAGGTCAGTGAGACCCATTCTCGCCTCACCTTTTATTTTATTATTTTATTATCTACTCATCGCTTATTTTACTTTATTATTTTATTTGCTCGAATATTATAACTTCTCGTTTTAAATAAATGATTTTAAAATTTATCACATTTTTATTTATAAAATTTAATTCTAAGACCCAATTTTTAACGGAATCTCTGTTTAATTAACTTAATTAATCTACTACGTCACCTCCTGTACTTCGAGACGTGACAGCTCACTCTTAATCTTTCAACTAATCTTCATAATTATGAAGTCTCACCCCCTATTTATAGAGGTTGGACCCAGGGGTAGTCCTTATCAGATTAGACCTCAAAAATTCGAATCTAAATCAATATATGATAAAATCATGTAAAAACGCATGATCTGATTATTGTTCGGTCGACAGGCCAAATTGGTAGATTAGCTTGTCAAACTTACTCCATCGACAGGTCGAACCTAAAGATCAACTGCCAAACTTATGATAAATAATCCCTATGAATCTTTTATTTTCCACCCGAGATTCTTTGGATAAAGCCTCTATTTTAATTCAGATAACCCAATAGAGAAGTCACCAATTTATTGGAAAAGCATGCCGTATCGTTATAGGATTTACTATAAGCTAACAAATGGGACCTAATGGACCTATATAGTTCAGGCTCCTAATAATTATGAAACCAAATATCCCAAATATATGTTTCATGATTATCAACTCTAACATATTCCACAAAAAGCTTAAAGTTGCACTCTAAAACTATGTTGAATTATGAAGCCTAAATAGCTAAGTCTCCATGACATATCAGAATGTATCGTATTCCTATAGAATGTGCATAATCGGCTTAAGGATAAATTCTGTCTTACCTTCCTACTTATTTTTATCTTACGTCCATTATCTCACCATCGTAAAACTTATTATTCAAGGATAGTATACCATTTGGTTACACTTATGTATCTAAATAGTTGAGCCCTCTAGTTTTCCAATTATAGGATAGCGCATGTAAAAGGATATCATCGAGTCCTAAAGAGGAGCTATAGATTCCACATCTATGAATAACAATTTTATGCTATCAAAAGTCATGTCTCCAATACCGGCATGCATACCAACATAAATTATGGATATCATCCTTTGGTACATCAAAAGACATAAGTTAAGACAATGGGCCCACTATTCATCTCAAGATTGAGATACAACACATATGATTGTTTAAAGTAAATTGATTTGTCGAGATAGAATTATTAATCCAAATCAATTATACTTTATGTCCCAATCCAATGCATCGTCACATATGAAATGTAACAATGTTTCTATTTGCGGAGTCCACCTTCAATGGCCAAGACAAACCATCTCTTGTTAGGAATATAGACAACATAGCAATCTTTGCATAAATAAGCACCCAACTTTATTTCCTCGATTACGGATCTTATGATTTAGACTGTCACTTTTAGAATCATGTCTTCTGCATAATCTGTCTATCATATGGTTGATTCTAAAGGCTTAGACCGACAGTCTCAGACTTTTGTTTGCTTATCATACATCTAATAAATATGAACGTAAAGAGGACAACAATTTGGTATATGAATAATAAATAAATTGTTTATTCATAAAAATGTCTCCAAAAACATATTAAATTTTTACTCCTTAGGGCATACATGTCTAACATTTCATCTTTATTTTGATAATTATAGGATTTTAGTTTTGAAAGATTGTTTTTATGTTCCTAAACTTAAAAGGAATTTAATAACTATAGCTTGTTTATTTAAAGAGTCTTATCTAGTATCTTTTAATAATACAGTGGTGATTCATAAAAACAAATCTTTTATCTATAATAGATAGATGCAAAACAATTTATATTTTATTAAACGTAATATGGACTCACTGTTGAATACTAAGGTTAATAATAACTCTAAAAGACTTAAAACTTCTCACTCTAATAAGACTTATCTTTGGTATTTGTGATTAGGTCATATTAGCCTGAATAAGATTCAAAGGTTGGTAAGAGATGGACCTTTAATTAACTTAGAGATGAAATATATTCCACAATGTGAATCTTGTTTGGAGGGCAAAATGACCAAAATACCATTTGGGTCTCAAAGCAATCGGGCCGAAGGAGTTTGAAAACCTATGCATAGTGATGTTTGTGGTCTTATAAACATCAGAGCACATGGATGGTATGAGTACTTCATCATTTTTATTAATGATTACTCAAGTTATGGGTGTGTCTACCTAATGCATCATAAAAGCAAAACTTTGACAAGTTTAGGGAGTTTTAGGTTGAAGTAGAGAAGCAATTAGGTAAAGCCACAAAGGCACTTTGATCCGATCAACGTGGAGAATACCTCTCCGATGAGTTCTTAGGACACTTATTAGAGAATGTGATCTTATCCCATTTGACTGCGCCAGGCTTTATACAGTAGAATGGTGTTGTTGAGAGAAGAAATAGGACTTTGTTGGACATAGTTAGGTCCATGATGAGTTATTCTATCTTGCCTTTATCCTTTTAGGGATATGCTCTACAACCAGCATGTTATCTTTTGAACAATGTGCCTTCAAAGTCGGTTCCTAAAACTTCTTATGAGTTATGGATGGGCAAAAAGACATCCTTAAACCATATTTGCATATGGAGATGTTCGGCTCATGTCCTATACAAGGAAGCAAATAAGTTGGAATCACGTTTGAAAGTTTATGTGTTTGTATAATATCCAAAAGGGACAAAGGGTGATTATTTCTATAACATGAAAGAAAATAAAGTCATGGTTTCAACAAATGCAATATTCCCTAAGAAAAATTACATAAACGACTTTAATCCTCGTAGTAAAGTGGTACTTGAGGAGTTGGCGAGTGAATCGATCATTCTATGGTTTCTGGTTGAAACCAATCCAACCTATGTAGAAAAACTAACCAAGCAACAACTTAGGAAGCTTCGACACAATAGGAGGGTCGGGCATCAACCTGATAGGTATATATTCAATGATGAAGCCTACTTGGCTGAACCGGTTAAACATGACAGAGATCTTTACACTTACATAGAAGCTATGGAGAATGTTGATTCAAAGCTCTGGACAGAAGCTATGAACACTGAGATGAAGATTATGGAGACTAATCAAGTCTAGAAACTTATGGATTTTCCTAAAGGTGTAAAACTCATAAGATGTAAGTAGATCTATAAGAGAAAGAGAGGAGCAGATAGGAAAGTCGAAACCTATAAGGCTAAACTAGTAGCTAAGGGATACATGCAAAAGAAAAGAATTGATTACAAAGAAACCTATTTACCTGTAGCCATGCTTAAGTCCATCCATATTTCTTTATCCATAGTTGCCGCTCTTGGCTAGGAGATTTGACAGATGGATATGAATACAACTTTTTTGAATAGCTATCTTGATGAGTCCATATATATAATATAGCTAGATGGGTCCAAGGCTAAGGGTCAAGAGAGCAAGGTTGGTAAGCTGCTAAAGTCAATTATGGACCTAAGTAGGCTTTCCATTCTTGGAACATAAGATTTGATCAAGTGATTAGGACTTATGGGTTTAAACAAAACGTGGATGAACCATATGTTTACAAACATATTAAAGATGAAAAGGTGGTTTTTTTACTGCTCTACATAGATGACATTCTACTAATTGGTAATGACATTGGGGCACTATCAGTGGTTAAATTATGATTGACCAAGTAGTTTGACATGAAAGACTTAAAATAAGCTAATTATGTTCTAGGTATCTAAATCTTTCAAGATAGAAAGAACACAATAATAGCTTTATCCCAAGCTGCATGCATAGATAAAATTCTCGAGAATTATGTAATGTAGAATTCAAAGAAAGGTGGCCAACCATCTAGGTATGGAATTACTCTTTCTAGAAAAGACTTTTTAAAGTCTGATAAAGAAAGAGAATACATGAAGAAGGTGCCTTATGCTTTGGTAGTGAGTAGTCTCATGTATGCAATACTTTGCACACAATTGGACATATGATATGCGGTCAGGATAGTAAGTCGATTTTAGTTGGATCCGGTACTAAACCACTAGGTTACTGTCAAGCATATTCTTAAGTACTTGAGAAGGACTAGAGGTTATATGCTAGTATATTCGGGTAAGGATATAACAACTTTAGGATATAGTGGCTATGATTTCTAATCCTATCTAGATTCAAAAAGGCACCCTTGTTTGGAGAAGTATCAAATAAGATTACACTCTGGATTCAACGATAGAGGCCGAGTATGTGGCAGCTAATGATGCTTCGAAAGAAGCAGTATGGCTTCGTAAGTTTCTTAGGGATCTTAAAAAAGTTCCTGATATGGATAAAACAATGTCGCTGTATTGTGATAACATTGCAGTGATAGCTAATACTAGAGAACCAAGATTTCACAAGAAGAGTAAGCATATTCATCGGAGGTATTATGTGATAAAGGATTTTGTTGTGACTGGGCATGTTGCAGTATGCAAGGTTGTGTCTAAGGACATAATGGCCTATCGGAGCTATGAGGATGTGTAACATATCATATTTACTCACTTAGTGCAAGTGCGAGATTGTTAGACATGGTGTCTTAAAGACTAAATGTTGTAATATGTTTTTGGAGGCATTTTATCAATAAAGAATTTATTTATTTATATACCAAATGTTGTCCTCTTTATGTTCATTTCTATTAAATGTATGATAAGCAAACAAAAGTCTGAGACTGTTAGTCTAAACCTTTAAAAATCATGCTTATGATGGACAGATTATGTAGAAGACATGAATATTAAAGATGATGGTCTAAATCATGAGATCCGTAATCGAGGGAATAAAGTTGGCCGCCTTATTCATGCTAAAATTATTATGTTGTCTACATCTTTAATGGGAAATGGCTTGTCTTGGTCATCGGAGTGGGACTCCGTGAGTAGAAACATTGCTACATTGTTATAGGTAATCATGTGTTGGATCAGGACAAAAAGTTTAATTAATTTAGTTAATAATTTCATTTGTTTAAATAAATTTACTGTAGACAATTATATGTGTTATGTCTTAATCCTAAAATGACTAATAGGCCCATATTCTTGACTTTTGTCTTTTGATGTACCAAAAGGTGACATCCTGATTTAGTGATGGTGTGCATACCAGTATGTTGAAGACATGGCTCTTGATTCATGTAGACTTATTATTCATAGATATAGAATCCATAGTTCATTTTGTAGCCTTTATGATATTCTTTTATATATGTTATCTTATAATTGGAAAACTAGAGAGCTCAACCATTTGGATACATAGGCGTAACCGAATGATATACTATCTATAGATAGTAAGTATTCTAATAGTGTGATAATGAAATGTAAGATAAAAATAATCGAGAAGGTAAAAATAGAATTTATCCTTAAGCCGATTATGAATATCCTACAAGGATGTGATACATTACGATATGTCATAGACGGTTAGTTTATTGGAGCTTTGTAATTTTATATAGTTCGAGAGTGTAACTTTAAGCTTTTAGTGGAGTAGCGTTAGAGTCAATAATTATAAAATATATATCTAGGATATTGTATTTTATAATTATAGGAGCTTGATATATATATATATATATATTTGTTCATCGGGTCTCCTTTGCCAGCTCTTAATAATCCTATATCGATACAGCATATTTTTCCTACATATTGATGACTTATGTTAAATTATTAGATTGGTTGAAATTCGTTAAGATTGGATTTAATAATTCGTGTTAGTTTATCAATTGCATTAATTTGTAAATTAATTCAAGATAAACATGTTGAATTATTTGAATAATTTTTTATTTACTATGGGATTATCTGTACATGACTGTTTAAATCAGATAACTTTTCTATTAGGTTCTTTGAATTAAAACTGAGGCTCCATCTAAGATTTCTGGGTGAAAATAAGATACTCTAAAGATTCTAGATTTTTGCATCAATAGTAGGCCGGTGGGAAACTTTGGTAGGCCGATGGAGTAAGTTCAGCAGGTTGATCTCCCACATTAGCTTGCCAAACATGCGATATTAGTATACGCATTTTTGACGCATTTTTCATTAGAAGTTGATCCATATTCAAATTTTGAGGTCTAATGTAATAAAGTTTAACCCAAAATTCGACCACAACAAATATGGGGTAAGTTTTCTTTGTTATTCAAATTATTTAGAAGTATAGAGTGAGTACTCTATTGAGAGAAACTCTAAAACCCTAAGAGCTATTGTTCAACATTAAGAACCTTAGCTCTAGGTTTTCTCAAGTGGTTGGAAGGAGAGTCACCGGAGGAAAAGCTGTACGACGTGCGACCATCCGCACTTCGATCGTGGATAGAGAATAACAAAGAAGACTAGTTGGTTAAGGCTTTTCTTGAACATTCTTCTCTTCACAAATTCTTGCTGCTTTTCGGTATACAAAAGAGGTTAGTAAGATCTGCCATTAATTCATGTATTTAGCATGTCAAACTTGTGTTTCGAAAAATACTCTGATTTTAAGATTTTTCAAATTCCACTCATACCGTTTTCTAACACTTTGTCCTTTAGGATATCCTATAAACATGCATATCTCTAAATATGCTTCCAACTTATTTGCTTCCTTATCCAAGACATAAGCAGGACATCCCATATGCAAATATGATTTAAGGATGTCTTCTTTGTCATCTATAACTTGCGAGGAGTTTTAAGAACTAATTTTGAAGGCACATTGTTCAAAAGATAACATGTAGTTTGTAGTGCATATCCCTAGAAAGATAGTGACAATGTTGAATAACCCATCACAAACCTTACCATATCCAATAAGGTTCTATTTCTTCTTTTAGCCATGTCATTCTGCTGTAGAGTATTATGCATATTCAAATGAGATAAAATCTCATTTTTACTAAATGTCCTAAGAACTCATCAGAGAGGTATTCTCTACCTTGATCGAATTGTAGCGCTTTCATATGTTTTACCTAATTGCTTCTCTACTTTAGCTCAAAGCTCCTTGAAGTCAAAAGTTTTGCTCTTATGATGCATAAGGTAAACATACCCATATCTCTAGTAATCCTCTATAAAAGTGATGAAATACTCATATCTTCCTCTTACCTTAATTCATTGGACGACAAACATTACTATGCACAAGTTCTAGAACACCTTCGGCTCAATTGCCCTTAGACTTGACTGGTCTTTTAGTCATTTTGTCCTCCAAACAAGATTCACATTGTGATATAGATTCCATCTTTAAATGATTTAAACATCTATCCTTTACGAACTTTGAATCCTATTAAGGCTTATGGGACCTAATCACAAGTGTCAAAGATAAGTCATATTAGAATGAGAAGATTTAAGTCTTTTAGAGTTATTGTTAATTTTAGTGTTTAGTAGTGAGTTCATCTTAGGTTTGATAAAACATAGATTATTTTTCATCTATCCACTATAGATAAAAGATTTATTTTTACAAATCATAGCTTTATTATTAAAAGAAACTGAATAAGAATCCTTATAAACAAGTGACAAAAATATCATTCCTTTTAAGTTCAGGAACATAAAAACAATATCTCAAAACTAAATGCCTATAACTATTAAAATAAAGATGGACGTCTCCCACTACTTCAGCTCACACTAAGGTCTCATGCATATCCAAACGTGAAGTGCTCATTTAATAGACTTCTCATTTCTTTGAACCACTGTAAAGAAACACAAGCATGATTAGTGGCTCTAGAATCTATGGCAAGGTGTCACTTGATTCTTCAACTAAATAAGTTTCAACAACTTGAAGTTCACACTTACCTCCTTTAGTTGGGAAGTCATTGTAATTCTTCTTCATGTGCCTGACCTTCCCATAGAAGAAGCACTTGAGCTTCTTTAGGTTCCTCTTCTTCTTCTTCTTCTTCTTTTTATTCTTGCCCTTTGTTGGTAGAATAAAAAACTTACAGTTTTTGGCCTTCGCTTCTTTCTATTCCTAGGGTTGGGATTGGAACTAGATGCAACTGCAAAGTTCTCCTTGCCATCAGTAGGTGCTTCCTTGATTAGGTTTTTGAACTCCTTCAACTGCTTCATCGGCTTAGTTAAAGTAACATGCTTTTTATTACTCAAGTTATATGAAGCTCTAAATGGTATGAACTCTTTTAGATGTTGTAAAAATAAGAAAATATGCAATAAAATTTATGTTGTTGTCAAGAATATAACTCTAGGGAATATACAAACCCCTAGAGCATTATAAAGATTATAAATTTAGAGAAAATTAAAATTCTAAAAAAAAAATACTTTATGTTTATCATTATTTTTTTTACACAAACATTTCGAGTACATCGATCCGTTGTAGCTGCCACCTGTGACATTACTGGACAAAAAGTTAATTTACTTAACATAAATAATAATAACACTTAAAACACATTTTAACGTTAAATTAACGTAAGTATCCATAAAAGAAAATGGCAAACGTTACACATTGTTAGGGCG
>CAMOHE010047384.1:0-26909 GCA_946598075.1 Artocarpus hirsutus
ATGAGTGCAATCATCAACAATAGTTAGAAAAAACTTGTAACCTTCAAATGAGAGAGGCGTAAAAGGGCCCCAGATATCACAATGCACCAAATCAAAGGGTGAAATAGAAAAACGATGATTGGAAATGAAAGGTAAATGGTGTTGCTTTGCTAAAGGACAAAAAATGCAAGGAGATGATAAATATGAATTTTTATTGATATTCAAAACTTCATGAAGTTTACAAAGTCGTTTAATAGAAGGGTGGCCCAAACGAAAATGCCAAACATCATTTTGCGACATAGAAACATCAAGACAAATAGATGGTAAGTGAGCTGAACTTGAGGAGAGTTTGGATAAATCTTAAACATAGAGATTGCCCATACGCCTACCCATCCCAATCATCTTGCTCTGGGTATGGTCCTGGATGGCACAAGAATTGGAAGAAAAGTTAACAAAAAAATTGAATTGATGAGTTAAAGCACTAATGGATAAGAGATTAAACCAAAAAGCTAGAACAAAAAGAACATTATGGAGAACAATATCAGGACTAAGAGAGACAAAGCCAATGTGTGCAATAGGAATGGATTGTCCAGTGGGTAGAGTGACAAAAGAAGTAGGTGTAGTGGTGAACAAAGTGAACAAAAAAGGGGAACAACAAACATGATGAGTGGCACCCATGTCGATAACCCATGAGGAAGAAGGCAAAGAAGAAGGAAAAAAGAAAAAGAAAGGGAAAGACTACCATTGAAGTTTGAGATGGAGGCGGTGGAGGGAGGATCCGAGGAGGCCAAAGAGCTACAGTGAAGCTGAGAATTGAGAAGGTGAAGAAGGTGTTGACACTGGTCGATGGTGGGGCTAGAAAAAGGAGAATCGATTAAGGGAGATGAGAAGGACGGCGATGATTGAGTTGGTGGAGTGGTGGATGATTCTGAAGCAGAGGTTAGGTTGATTTGGGCTTTAGGTGGGGATGGTTTGGGTTTGGTCTTGTTGTAACTTGGTGGGTAACCATGTAGTTTATAGCACCGGTCTTGGGTATGGCTCTGAGTTTGGCAGTGAGTGCAATAAGGCCTGTCTCTTTTGGGTTTAGATCCTAGGGTAGAGGAATTGGCTAAGAGGTTACCAAAGGGCAGAAGCGGCAATGGATCGGAAGAGGGAGAGAGACCATGTTAAATGCTACGTTGTCTTTCCTCTTGTACAACCAGAGAAAGCACTCTGGCGAGTGGTGGAAGAGGATCCATCATGAGGATCTGAGCTCTAGTCTGGGCGAAGGATTCATTGAGTCCCATCAAAAATTGAAGAACATATTCATTCTACTGGTGAGCAAGCCAAGATCTAAGGCCACCACAAGTGCAAGTAGGGATGGGTTGATAATCCTTGAGTTCATCCCAGTAAATCTTCAGCTATGTATAGTAAGAATTGACATCAAGAGCACCCTGTTGTAGAATAGCCAAATGTTTTTTGATCTGGAAATGCGAGGACCATTGCTTTGGAGAAAACGATCATGAAGATCATTCCAGATTTCAAGAACAATGGTGAAATACAATAAACTATTGGCTATATCTCGAGTAATAGAGTTAAACAGCCAAGAGATTACCATGTTATTGCAGCGAGTCCAAGCACTGAAGAGAAGATAAACCAGAGGCGGACGAGGAAGAGAGCCATCAATGAAGGCGAGGTTATTTTTGGCTGTCAATGCCATAATCATTGCACGTCTCTAGGTGTTGTAATTTCCTCCAGTCAATAGGTGAGTAACAAGGGTGAGACCTAGGTGATCACCATTGGTGAGGAAGTAAGGGCTGCTGGAATCCTCCAAAACCAGAGAACTAGAATTACTAACAACGACTCGGTTGTCGGGTTAATTTCCTCGAGCCATTGAAGATGAGAGGGAAAAAAATTAGAGGGGAGCAGTGGAAGAAAATTTCTCTGATGCCATATTAGAAAAGATAAGCAAAAAAGAAAGAAGGGGGCCTTTGTGATGTGAAGGAAATTTGTATTTCACTTGAAGAAAGAAAGAACAGTATACAAGGCCTTATATAGAGGCTGATATAACAAACAGCCAGCTCATCTATTATTGGAAAACTAAAAGGAATCAAATAACGAACTCAGAATGCAGAATAACAAACTTGTAACCAATCCAACATGACTCAGTAATTCACATAACCATTTTATTTTCAATTCTAATAGTCTTATTGCTCTTTGCAATGTAGTTACGATTTGTCATATGGATGTTCTACCGAAGATAAATAGACGATCTTGTATGAATCCAATAGATGATGACAGCTTTGTTGATCAAGAATGAAGCCTTCAAGCGAATAATAAATTAGAAATCAACAACCGCGTTCTTGCTCTAAAAGATAGACAAATTGCTTAGGCTTCTTGGGAGAATTACAAGATCTTGAAATTTAAAGGGAAAAATTGAATAACAATCTAGAGGAAAAAAGCTCTTTCTATAAATTTAGGGCTCAGAGTGGAAAGGGTTTTAAAATGAGAAGTTAAATTTTTTCTCATCGGTTACATTTTCCCCCTTTTATTTTTGTTTTTCTTTTTTTTTTTTTTAATCGTAAGAAATTTTAAAAAAATTGGCTTATAAAAAAAATTGACGATCAGAAAGTTTCATCTAGAACGATCATATACCCATTGCATTAAATATGTATGGTGATCGGGTGGCTCAAGTTTGTGTCGTTTTATATCCTCGTCGTCTTGATTTACCTGTCACATATGGGTCTCATTTAATATTCGATGATTTATAGGAGTGATCATCATAATATAAAAGCACGTTTTGAAATGGGTGTATATATATAAATGAACTCAGCTCAAGTATTCCCCAGTAAATACGAACTGTATTGATAAAGCCGTTAAACATGAGGGCTGCTTCTGTGAGAACGAGAAAGCTATGAAAGAGACCATTGGCATCAAGCGTCTTCATGCACCTAACTATCATGATCATGTACGATACATCCTCTAATTCCTCTCTTCATGTGCAGCAATTCTGTCTCTTCATATACATCTTGCGTTTAAAATTTACACGTCTTAGTTTTCAGCTACAAAAACTGCCTTAACTTTCACTTGTTTTGACTTTCTCCTGTGAATGAATTGGGGCTTTATTTTTGTGATGCCTATACTTATTTAACAATACGAGCACCGACCTAGTTGGAACGTATTGGTTCTTGCCATTTATTCAAAAAATAATAATAATAAATAAGTAAATAGATTCTCAAGCTAATTCTCTTTGCACCAGAAAGATAAATCAACTAATTTTCAATGAAATTTTTGTTCAAATGGGGATTTGCAGGAGAAATACATGATAGTCCCCAGATGGCTAAGTGTCATGTACAACACCATATTCTTCAACACTTGTAGAGTTCATCCGGATTCGAAGAGGAACGAATCGGACCATTTCTGCATCGATTGCCTTCACCCTTTGTGCTCCAATTGCCTTCCAGCTCATGTGTGTCACAAGCATATTAAGGTATATATAATACATCTTCTTCTTGTTTTCCCGTACCCCTACCAAATTCCTATCTAAGCTATGAAATTTCTGGATTCTAATCCGTTTTGTCAATATTTGTATTCTCCCGTTTTTCCAACGCCATATTCGGTGTACTTACAACATGAGTTTTTGGGTTTTTTGTGTGCCTTTTTAAGATTCGAAGATACATTTACAGTGATGTGATTAATCGGCAAGACTTGCGCAAGCTCTTCAATTGTTCCGGCATACAGGTTGAGGGACCTTTTTCTTTTTTATTTTATTTTTCTTTTTGTAAATTATCTTCTAGTTGAATGCAGCCTATCTTTATTATCAACAGAAAAAAAAAAAAAGACACCACGTAATGTTGCTTAAGTTTTTCTACAAGTATTAGATTCTGAAAGGCATTACTACAGGAAATAAAAACGAGAGGGGGGATTGCAATTTAAAGGAGGTTAGCAGTGTTTATGAGTATTGCTTTGGTGTGGCTGCTATAAAGAAATGATTTATAGGGAAATGAAGATTTTGGAAAACAGAATTCAATAAAGAATTTGAACAAAATTAGTTTGAAATTCAAATTTTGTGATAAAAAAATACTAGAGTAAAGTTAGTTTGAAGAAACTTTCTACATTTGAATCATCTTTCAAACTGCCCAAAAAAACTTTTAGCCAGGACATAAAATAATACTCCTTCGATGTTTAGGCAATATATTAGTTAGCTATACTGTGGCGATGGTGTCACCCCTAACTACTGTTGGTGCCTCGCAATAGTTGCATGGTGTAACCATTGGTGCCGCCTGTCTCGTTACTACTCTTTTTTTTCTTTTACCTATTTCTTATTCTTGCTTTATCTACAACCTTTAAACTCATTTAATAAACTCATTTAAATGGTCAATATCTGATAAGATACTAGCCTTCAAAAAATTAAATACAAGGATGACAGCTTCACCTGCTAGCTGTGTTTCTTAATGTACATGCCAATATCGAAACCTATAAGCACCAATCCAAAATGGTCCTTACTATGTTTCTCCAATCAATTGCCATTTATTGCATTCTCCAAAATTGGTGAATGGTAAGGTAGGAGAATTAAAACTTGGCGATTTGTAGGTTGTCAACGAACAATACTAACTTTTGTCTCCAAAAGTGGGAATCAAATGAACTTGGTATCAAAATTAAAACTCCTGTTGCAAAAACAGACACACAACAAACGTAGAAAGGTGGTGAAATTATTTAGGTGATTTTGATGTTAATATATATCCTGGATATCTGTTCATTAATGTATATTAAATTTGGTAGCCCATAGCTTATTGATGTTCCTAATTAAGTACTGGGGCCTACTGCAGCTCCATCAATTTCTAAATGCTATTAAGTTAGTTTGGGCAAGTTTTTCCAAATATGGAAACGGATAGCTAGAGGAATAAGTAGATGTGAACTTACTTATCCCAACTAAAGAATGCGTTGTGCTGTTCAATCTCAAGCGTTTTCTGTGGCTAGCTGTTAATTCCCATGTCGCATTCTCAGAATTTAACGTGTTTGCAAAAAGGTTCTAAACTCATGAACTTAAAACATATACAATATAAAACTTTTATATGCTATAGTATCTAAACTCATTTTTTGTGTTTAGTATCATTTTACTAAACACCATTAAAATGACAATCTAATTTGAGGAACCTTTTTTATAAACAATATATACATGTAATTTACAAACCTATTATTTTTCTGTTTCAAACACCATACTAGATTATATTCATTGTTCTAATTGAAAATTGTACATTAAATAATTAAAATTAAAAATTCTTTTAAAAAACTGCTCTGAATTATATTTGCATTGATTTTAAAAGTTACATGTTATTATATGCTCCCTGCTATAAATATAAATGAAAAATAGAGCCAGGCCATTACAATATTATTGAAATTATTCCCTTCTTTTTTTTTCTTCTTCAAATATTAGAAATTTTGCAGCAGCATTATATGCAGAGCATTAAATAAATTTCAGTGTTGTCTTATTAGTTTTAATAGCTATTGATTTAGTCATGATTTTGTTTTTAATGACTATTTTTCAGACCTATCATACAAATAAAGCCAAGGTGGTGTTCTTGAAGCAAAGGCGTCAACAACAACACCAACAACAAAATAGTTCAAAGGAATACAGATGTATAATCTGCCACAGGAGTTTGCAGGATAATTCACGCTATTGCAGTATAGCTTGCAAGGTCAGTTATATTTATGTATGTATGTGCGTGTATATACATATTCTCTTTCTTGTAATTTAACTCTATATATATATATATGTATATATATAAGGCACTAGTAGATATTATTTGCAAATATATATATGTATATATATGTATATATAGAAGGCACTAGTAGATATTAGTTGCAAGGAAATCGAGTTTCTTACCGTCAAAAAAAAAAAAAAAGAAATCAAGTTTCTTAAAGTTAATCTTCACCGTTCGTACTATCTAATAACTGTATGAAAAATAATACTTAACGTGTAATATCTTTCGGTTTTTGTTTTACGTAAAAATTAGGAACTTTTTTTTTTTTCAAAATAATTGAGAAACAAAAGTACTATTTTTGTCTTTTCTTCTTTTTTTTTTTTTTTACTGATTACAAAAGTACTAAATAATTACCAGTAGATAAATATATACTTCTCCACTTTACAACATAATAAGTTGCGTAACGTCATCCTAGCTACTTTATTTTTCCCTAAATTATAAAAATGATTGACCGTGTCTTGTTGTCTTCCATTCCTTTCATTTATAGGAATTCATACGCTGAATGACGTATAAAAACAGCATAATTCTAATATGTATTATATAAATGGGTGTGATTGAGCTAAGAGCACCGCGCTATTAAGTGATATTGCTATAGAAATTTTATAGTTGGCACATGATATTCGTCGTAAATTTTCAATTGAAGACTTAGTGGAGAATAGTACTGGCGACATTAAATGGAACTTTTAGCCATTAATAGACTGGAGCGTGACTCTCTCCATACTTAAAGACCAACTAAAAGATTAACCGAAAGATTTTTTTTGTTTTTTTTTTGTCAGCTCGTTTTTTGTGACAGTTATTTTTTAGTCATTATCCCTTCAAATCTGTTTGGTTTATAAGTTTAAATGAAAATTCAAATTTTTATAAGATAAAATATTGTAAAAAAAGTGTGGTTGAACAAAAGAAACAAACAACAGAAAAATAATTTTAGTTGCTACTATACATATACAGTAAAAACTAATCTTCTTATATTAACATTTCGTTTGGCAAACCGGTTCAAGCCACGTGGTTCAAACTAATCACAGTGTAAAGTTGTACATGCTACCATTTGAAGCAAAAGTTTCTACACTATAAAGCTCGCACATGCAATAGTTTTTGAGTTAATTTTTTCAATTCAAACCAGTTTGTTAAATACTCTATGTTATCTCTTAAGCTTTGACCTAACAATAGATCTCTTTTTGTTTGTTAATAACTAGGTTTCAGCAATATATGGAGATGATCTCAAGAGAAGAATGACCTACAACGAGAAAGTTGGAGATCAGCTAAAATACTGTTTCCAAGATGGAAATGATGAAGAATACCTTGCTTTACCATTTCCAAAGAGGCAGAAACAAAGGAGAAAAGGAGTTCCTCTACGCTCTCCCATGTTTTGAACAATACCATCAATTTTTATATTTAGTAGTGATTGATTTCTCATGTATAAATGTCTTGAACCATATTAATTATGCACAATTATGTACAAGTTTATATAATTTTCAATCCATATATATATATATATATATATATATATATATTACATGTGTATATAGTTGATCATGAGAAGTACTTATGAGCAAACTTAGAGTACGCACAATATATAGTATAACTCCAATATGTATCTGAAATTATGTTGATGCCTTAATAAAGTTGGTTAGAAATTACTTTAAATTATCGTCAGTACTCTTAGATTGTCAAGTCTTCCATGTAAAAGAAATAAAAGAATTTCAATTTCGTAGTTTTTAGAAGAGGTCTGACTAGGGTGAAATCAGGAACATTAAAGTGGAAAATATTTGATGTTAGATTGGAGTGATTTTAATTCGACATAACTAATCTCGTAAGAGAAAAGGCATAGCTCAAAATGTGTTAGTTACCTACATATTCAAGTTGAATTCCTATATCAAACTTTGAAATTTGAGCTTCATTTCATTATTAGCAGACACTAGAACAAGCGGAGGATTTAACAACAATTTTAAAAACTATTGTTAAAAGATAAGACGAAACGATTGTCTTACCGAGAGTAGTTGTAAGGCAAGATATTCAATGACAATTTTCAATTGTCATCTAATACATGTGTGAATGCTACAAGTATCCATAAAGAGTACATTAGATGATTTTTTTTTTATTTTTACAGAAACTATCGTTAAAAGCCTTAATATATATATATATATATATATATATTTCTACTAAAACTATTTCTTCTTAAAAAACAATTTCTATAAATATATTATTCACAAATTTATTGCCTCTTTTTTATAATTAATTGACATCTCATTAATTTACACATAACAATTTTCAAAGACATATGTTACAAATTCTTTTTGTCATATATAATCAATATGCACAGAACACAAATATTTCTAAAACCACAAGCAAAGTTTCTCTATAAAATCTAATAACAAAAAAAATACTAAATCTAATACAAAGAAAAACTATAAACCCAAAAAAAAAACTTAAATTTAAAGAAAGCAAAATGCCAAAATTTGGTGCTCAATGACATGTTGTTGACGGTGACAGATATGATGGAGGGTCACAGCAGAGGATGATTCCAAGACATGATTATGAAAATCTTGGTGGCGGTGGTTGAGGAAGTAAGGAGTTTAGAAGAGATAAGACAGGGATTTTGGGGAAAATCGTTAAGCGTTAGGAGGATAGAATTAAAGAGAGAGTCAGGAGCTGAGGAAGAGAGAGATATATAGAGAAAACTTAGAGGGAGAAGATGAAATTTAGGAGAAAAACTTTATAATTTTTAAATTAGATAGAATGGAATGGAAGAGAGTATTCAAAATTTAAGTATGGGATGGAAATGTTTAAAATTTTTCAGAAAAAGAATAAGTAAAAAAAAATCACACCTTTTTTTTTGTTAGACGTGTATGCCCTAAGGCGTAAAAATGTAATATGTTTTAGAGACATTTTTATTAATAAAGAATTTGTTTATTATTTATATACCAAATCTTGTGCTCTTTATGTTCGTATTTGTTGAATGTATGTTAAGCAAACAAAAGTCTGAGACTGTCGGTCTAAACCTTAAGAATTAGGCATATGATGGATAGATTATGCAGAAGACATGATTCTTAAGATGACGGTCTAAATTATGAGATTTGCAATCGGGGGAATAAAGTTAGGCATTTTATTCATATAAAGATTGTTATGTTGTCTATATCCCTATTGGGAGATGGTTTATAGAAAAACCACTCCAATCAGTATAGAAAAACCAAAAGAACCTGAACAACAACATAAGGGGCTTTTACGCAGAGGTTATGGAGGATGTTGATTTGAAACTCTGGACAGAGGCTATGAACACAGAGATGAAGTCTATGGAAACTAATCGGGTTTGGAAACTTGTGGATCTTCCCAAAAAGGTAAAACCCATAGGGTGTAAATGGATCTACAAGAGAAGAGATGAGTAGATGGAAAGGTCGAAACCTTTAAGGCTAGATTGGTAGCTAAGCGTTACACACAAAAAGAAGGAATCATTATGAGGAAACCTTTTCACCTGTAGCTATGCTTAAATCCATCCAGGTTCTCTTGTCCATAACTGCCGCTCTTGATTACAAGATTTGACAGATGGATGTCAAGATGGCTTTTCTAAATGGCTATCTTGATGAGTCCATTTATATGGAACAACCAAACAAGTTCAAGACTAAGGGTCAGAAAGGTAAGGTTTGTAATCTGCTAAAGTGAATTTATGGACTTAAGAAGGCTTCTCGTTCTTGAAACATAAGATTTGATCAAGTAATAAAGACTTATGGGTTCTCACAAAATGTGGATGAGCTATGTATTTACAAACACATTAAGGATAGGAAGGTAGTTTTTCTACTACTCTATGTAGATGACATTATGTTAATTGGTAGTGACATTGGGACATTATCATTGGTCAAATTGTGGTTGATCAAGTAGTTTGACATGAAGGACTTGGGTGAGGCTAATCTTGTTCTTGGTATCTAGATTTTGGAAAAGGAAGGACAAAATGATAGCTTTCTCATAAGCTGGCTACATAGATAAGATTCTCAGGAGGTTTGCAATGTAGGATTCTAAGAATAGTGGTCAACCATCCAGGTCTAGAATTACTCTTTTTAAGAAAGACTCTCCAAAGTTTAAGGAAGAAAGAGAATACATGAAGAAAGTGGCTTATACTTCAACAGTGGGTAGTCTCATGTACGCCATGCTTTGTACAACACTGGATATTTGTTATGTAGTCAAAATTATGAGTCGATTTTGGGCAGATCCAGGACCAAACCATTGAGTTGCGGTAAAGCATATTTTCAAGTACCTAAGAAGGACTTGAGGGTATATACTTATGTATTCAGGTGAGGACTTAACTCCTCTAGGATATACTGATTCAGATTTCCAATCTTGCTTAGATTCGAGGAGATCAACTTCAGATTTTGTGTTTACTCTGATTGTCATTTAACAAAAGGTGTTGGTTCAAGCCCAACTCGTGACAAGACCCATTTTTGGTCATAGAATATCTTGGCGCCTCTATTTTCTCCTTAGAACAGATGACTCCTTTATTTTTTTGCTGGTAAATATGGGATAGGAATGACTTTGGAAGCTAAATTTCTCTCCTATTTAAAGCTAGCTTTTATTCTGGTTCTAAAATTATACTTGCATTTGTTAAGCATGTGAAAAAGCCTAAAGGATTCCCCAACTGAAGAACTGGATTGACTAGTTTGCTGCTTATCAAGCTTGAGATCGGTTCTTACGTCAATCAGGTTACCAGCTTTTAAAAAGCACAACTGGGCTTGCAGCTCCTTGAAGCCAATCTCGCACTTGACATGCTGAAAGTAAGAAAGACTTAGTTTTCTTCATTTCCGCTCTGAGAGGATCTTAGCCTACCAGGGACCAGCTCTATGGGCACCTTTGGGTGGTGGTTTCTTGATCAACTGTCTAACTTGAATAAAGAAAGATAGTAAACCAGAAGCTTTTTCTTCTTCTTTTATGAAATTTCTAGTTAGTACTCCATGAGAACATACTTTGATATTCATAAACGAAATTCCTTTTTTTTTGCTAGAAAGAAGAGAAAACTAACCAGCAATGAAAGATGAAATAGCTGGTCTAGCGATTGATGACATTTAAGAAGTCTAGCATTGCATTGCTTTATAGTCAAGAAAGATAGGAAGATGTATGCCTAACTAACCATAGGAAGAAGGACATTCTAGTTCAAATCCTAATCTATCAATGGGTAGTAGTATGTCCTGCTGTCGCCAAGAGAGGCTAGGCGAAGAAGATGAAGGAGAAATCATAGGTGAAAGTGTAAGGTTACCAACTCGAGTGGGTTCTCACGCCAAGGTTGCTTTTGAACACCACCAGAGTCAGCTATGGCTGGGTTAGCCTTACTCAAGTTGTAGAACGAGGTCATCTACATAGCACTCAACCACGTGATGAAGAAGTTCTTTGAAAATGTTGGTCATTGGTTGCTAGTAAGTTACACTGGCATTCTTTAGACCAAAAGGCATCACCATATAAGAGTATCTACCAATAGGAGACCTCAAGGTAACATGTTTTATATCTTCCATGGCCATCTTGATAACTAGACAGAATGTCTCATCATAGTCTATACCCTCTTGCTGGTTGTAGCCAAAGGCCACCACGTGAACCTTGTAGCGATCAATAGTTCCATCAAACTTTTACTCTACTTTCTCTTGTATAACCAAGACCACTTGCAGCCAATAACTTTCTTATCCAAAGGTAGTTTACTTTCTTATTTGCTAGAATAAGGGCTTTGGCCCAACAATGAGATTAATCCCACAGCGTTTACTATATAATATACCTAAGCTGGAGCTTGAAACTAAACCAGAAAGTGGGAGAGCCAGATCCAATTACGAAGTAGAGGTTGCAATTCTCCAGTTAGAAGATTGCAATGTCAAGAGAATATTTAATGATGTGAAACTAGATGTTTATGAGTAGCCCTTTGAAAGCAATGCAGGTGAAGAATTTGGAAATGACATCAGCAAGGAAAGGGTTTCAACTAAGACCACTAAATAGTTACGCACAGCCCCTAGTTCTATCAAACCAAACACTTCATCCCTAGAAAAAGATAAATAAGAAAATTCCTTCCTTGATGACTAAGGTTGTAGGAGTCATTTTCTAGAATCCATAGCAGGTCGTTGTTTCCCTCATTTCTTTTAGCCAAGGAAGTGGATTCCCCTACAAGGGTACAAAATGATAGCTATTCTTCCTTTGCTTTGCTACTGCCCTTTGAAAGAAGTTAATCTATAGTAACCATAGAAAGGGAAACTATTTGAACAAGGGCAAGAGAACTAGAAAAAGCATTTGAACAACTTGTTGTTGCCTCTATTTAAGTTCATTTCTTCTTCACTCGATTCCTATTCTTTTCCTTGGCTTAAAGAACTTGGTTATGGAACTCTCTGCCCTTTGCCTCTTGGCTTCGCTATGAAACCAGGCTATGATCCGCATCGAGAAAGAAATGTATTCATCCATCTCTAAAGTTTGAATGCTTTTCTATTGTTCAAATCAATCTCCTCGATAAAGGACTTTGGTTTGGCTATTGTTCTATCTCAAAAAAGTGAAAATCCCCCCTTGAACTTTCTTCTTTAAAGGCCATGAGATGGGAACTCAATTAAATCATTTACGGGTATGAGCTTTCCCCTTGCTGCTTTCCTTGCATTTAGACACAAATAGATAGCCTACCTACTGAGTGAGTTGTCTCCACTTAGGTGACTGAATATACAAGAAATGAGTAAGGACTGAAAGGCATCGCCTTGAACCTAGTATTTCATTCGCTAGCGTATTTACACTAGGTCTTTCTTCTTTAAAGTAAAAGCTAGGAACAAGGAAAACTTCTAAATCAGTTAATCCTTAAGTTCTGTGGCTACCTAGAGAGCTAACAGTAGCTGATGAAATGGCAAGTGCCAGGCTAAAGGCAAAGAGCTTCTTCCTGTGAACCTTCACAAAGATTAGCCACATTTGAACAAGAGGAAGAAGCTTTAACTCTAACAGAAGCCAACCGGGAATCCCACCTTTTAGAGATTTTACATCTCCTACAGCTAGAGTGGATAATGCCCCTACTACCTGTGTCAACAAACAAAACAAAGAATATAAATAAAAAAAAGGCCAGGTGTCCATGCCACCAACCAACTCCTAAAAGAAAGAAAAACAAGAGGTTCTCCAGCAAACCACTAGAAGTACCCATGAAGTTGAGCAATGATCCAATTGACATTTGAGTGTTAAGCAAAGGAATCTTTCCAATTTTCTTTACTAGGGTCAAAGCTAATAGCTATTCAATTCCCTTTCCTTTGAGTAGAAGCCCTCCAGGATGTACCATTTTGGAGGAAAAGACCATTTATGTTTGTGGAGCACTCCTATCATATGTTTCTGGCAAACTAATCTATTTCCTTTTCAATATGGCTTTCTTTCTAGGGAAGCAAGTGAGCAATTAGCCTGTTTTTGTTTTACTAGTCCTTTCTAAGAAGAGTCTCTAGTCCTATTGAAGGAGCACATTTCATTCCTACTGTAATTGATTGATAAATAGGGAGAAGGGCATATACTTTCTTTCTGTACTCTCAAGTTCCTTTCCTTCACAATCAAGTACCTTCATTCTTTTTCAAGCCTTTAGTCTGTCCTAGTTCACAGCGATCTAGTTTGAGTGGTAAGTGCATCTAGTCTTTCTGCCTTCTCTATCAAACAAAGGAGATCTTCATTCCAATTAGTCAGGTAAGGAAGGCACTGAATCTCTTTTGTTGTTAATGGCTTTGTTAAGGATAAGGGAGTAGTAGAAAAAAAGTGTTTAATAGCCGTTAGAGTGAGAGCCTGTGAGCAAGCCTGAGGCACCTCCTTGGCCAGTTTAGATTCCACTTCTATACCCTCTAGAAAGTTAGGGATAGATCTTTTCTAGGTCTTTGATAGGAGCACTTATTTTAGTTCTAGTCCAAGGGATGACTGAAACAAGGGCAAATGTTATTTTCTTTCTCCCATAGGTTATACCCTTAGGCGTGGATATATCAAAATAAGGCTTTTAGTTTGAATGAAATGGGAAGCAAGAAAGCTCTCTTGCATGGAGTTTTATTTACTTCAGCCCTTCCCCCTTCCTTCGCCTATCTAGTTGGATGCTGGATGGAATCTTAAGGTAAGTTCCACTCTTAGGCCAGTTCTTTACATCTTTGGAAAGTGCATTGAAATGCATTTCAAAATTGGCATTGATTGAGTTAGTTACAATGGTGGCATTCCCTATAGTCGCTAGTCCCATTTCAGTAGTTCAAGTGGAGATTTTAGGCTAGCCAGCTTTTAGTGCAAAAATTTTCAAAAATATTTGTTTTCTTTCAAGTTTTGTTTTGAAAAATCTCTTTCCACTTTAAATCAAAAATTTTCAGTCTTTCAAAAACCTACATCTCTGGGGATAAGATAGCTGCTTTCTATACTACATACATCTACGTTTAAGGAAACATTTTAGGCGACACAACAAAAATTTAGCATTATTGCCAAGGAGGTGCCGTCACTTTGTTAGATTGCTATATTAAGCAGAAAAAACAAGTTAGTAATCTATCTTTATCCTTTGTAAATATTATTTTAAATATTTGTGTGTTTCAATAAGTGTGTCAAATGTTAAAAAAATTAAAAAAATTAAAAAAATTAAAAAATTAAAAATTAAAAAAGGGCCGGTGCTTTTCACTCACTACTTTATTTGTTCTTGTCTTTTATTTTGTAAGTTTAGGTAATCGCAAAATTTATTGGATTCCATTAAAAAGACCCACCTTTGGGGCTTAATCCTATGACCACAAGGTTAAAACCCTTGCCTGAGAAAGTTGGGGATTCTAAGTGTGTCCGAGAAACCGATTAATTTAGCATTATTTGACTTGAATTTTTTTCAAAAATAAAAAATAATTAAAAAAATAAAAAAATGTTTTGGGAAATACATCGACATTTTGTTGCAAGTTTTTCTCAAAACACTTGGAACCGTTTTATAGTGCTCGGTGGAGATATAAATACTTGCTAGATATGTACCCTTACTAGGTAGGTCTTTCTAGGGAATATCTATTAGAAGTTTTCATAAATAGAAATTCGGTAGAGAGAGGAGATAGTACTACCACTTTTTACTAACAAACTGTTAATGAAGCCTATTTCATGATAGAAGATATGGACGAGTATAATTATTAGAGATTGAATAGTGCTAGGAACAACTTAATTTGGGAGAACAATTCAAATTTTTTAGAACCTTGGTTGACATTAAACCAAAATTTTGGAGTCAAATTTTGAACTACAAGAGATATATAATGACCCAAATAGGATGAATCTAGAAGAAACCTTAAAAAAAATACATGGAAACCATAAGAGATATAGGCTAGATAGTTTAAAATTTTTTTATGTCAATTAATGTCAAAGGTAGAACAAAACGAAACCATTCTTGTCAAAGATACCTTAGCACAAAGTTGTCACTTAGAAGAACCTGTTGAGCCAATTGAAAAGACTCCTGAGTTGCTTGAAAAAGATTCTTCAAGTGAGGAATAAACGGTTGACCTAACCATAAATGAAGAGGAATATTTGGAACCTACCTATTTTAAGGAACAACCATTAGGAGAAGAATGTGAGGAAGAGAATGAAGACTTAGTTATAGAAAAGGAACAATCATCACCTTTAGTCTTAGATTTTCAACCGTAGTTGCCACAAGAGTTCACTAAAGATCATTCTTATCAAGATCTTATACAGCTACCACCTCCTCTACCAACTCTAGCATCATTTTTATAAACTTACCAAGAACGTAAACTGAGTCTAAGTTTCACAAGTTTAAAGGTATCATATTTTGTCAATCTTAAGGGCATTTATGTGGTGTCTTTTGACATTTACTAGGGGAGGAAGCCGCTCTTTGATTATTGTCCACCATGAGCAGAGTTGGAAGAAAGATTTACTAAATTTAAAGCATCAAACGATGGGAAAACGCTTTCAAAGTAATATATTTCCTTTCCTTCATTTGTAATATATTTTTATACGTTGTTGTGTGCTATATTTGATTTTCTTTTAAAAATTTTAAAAAAATGTTGAAATTTGTTTTGAAAACTTAAAATGAAAGCTAAAAATTAATTTTTCTAGAATGGCTAAGTTACAGAGTTGAACTGTTTTCAATTTTCTCTCCAAACACATTCTAATGAGTTTGATTTTGTAAATGCAATTTTTTGACTTCCAATTAAATTTTCAATAAAAAAATGTGTGTTTTGATTTTGCATTTTAATTTTCCATAAAAAAATCTTTGAAATTAAATTCCTTAATAAATCATTTAAAATGGCTAAGATTAAGGAAGATATAGAAATTGTTTTTAATAAATATTCTGTTCTTGTGGCCTCTTGAAATGTATTTTGAAGTATTTGAAAAGTGATTTTAGTTTTCAAACAAAAAATAAAGTCTTGAGAAGCTGACTGTAAAAGACATAGTTTGTAATATATTGTTATGTGTTTATTTTAGTTCGTTTTAGTTTGTTTGTTAAGTTTGTTGTAGATCATCTTTGTAGCTATGTTGATTTAGGTAATATTTTTGCTACTCTCACTATTCTTTTTATACACTGAGGACAATGTACAATTTAGGTTGGGGAGAGGGTTGTGCATCACTGCTGTTGTAAAATTGTGCCAAAATTTTTTAACTTTTGCTCAACTTTTTTGGTTTTTGATCTAAATTTTGTGTGAGGTAAAATTTTTTTGTCTTTATGAGCCATAAAATTAAGAAAAAAAATCTAAAAAATGTGTTTTGTAAATAGTATTTTCTTATAATTAATGCGTTGTTATTTTGTTTTGATTTCTAAATTCCATATTAATGTAATATTATTTTTCTATTCTTTGAATAATCTAATTTTATGGACTATCAAAACTTCAGTGTTATTTAACATTTTTATGCGTTCATTTTTCAAACTGTTTATAAGTTATTCTTTTCACACACGTACTGTAATGCTTAATTGTAGTAGTAAGTTAAAACCATTAATATTTGAGTTTTTTTGTGAAGATGAACAATTAAGGGCAGGAATATTTTTAAAATTAATTAACTAATTAATTGAGAGAAATGAAAAGAGATATAAGAATTGTAATTAAATAAAGTTTGTAATTATGTAAAGTAATGAATAAAGTTGGATGAGTCTGGTTTCATATCTTCTTTAACTCAGGAAGTAAGTTCTAAGGGATCCTTCAATACCAAGTATCTTAGGCCAACTAGTTTAAGAGTTGTTGATCTAAAGCTCATTAAATAGGTTATAGAGAAAGCTTAAAGGAGCCAAACATTGCACTATATACAGCTGTTGTAAAGATTAATTTTTTTATATTTCTATTTTATATTTCTGCTCTTTAATTGTTTTAGTAAATAAATTTGAAGTATTGTTGCCTGCAAGAGTGATTTAAATTAAAATATCATAATAATTTTATTCTGAGTTTTGGATGAAACTTCATAATTATTCATTATCTCTTTTTGCACTAAGTTTGGCTTATTTACATTTTGTTAAATAGCATGTAAAGTGTTCAAATAAAATTTTTGTTTTGTTAGTCTATCTAGTTAGGTTAGTTAAATTAGAATTAAATTGTATGCATTGTGTGGATATCTAGTAAATTATTTTAAAATTCTATTGCTTTAATTACTTGGGACTAGCAATAAGCTAGTTGGGGTTGTGGTGAGACTATGAAAATGTACATCTCTTAAGGCTAAATTCAATCATTTGCATTAACATTATTCATTAAATCCCTTACTTATAGTATTTGCATGATAATTAGTATTTTTATGTCTTAGTATGTAAATATGTTAAAAAATGTATTTTTAGTGTATTTTTATGTTTAATAATATTTTTGATCATTGTTAGAGTTGTTTTAGTGTGTTAAAAATGTGTTTAGTTTTTAATTAATCAAAGCCGTAAAAATAATGTGTAGTAATTTTATTTTGAGTCTTAAAATGTTTGTAAATAAATTTTTAGTTTGTAAATATGTTTTATAATACTTTTAGTAATTTTTAAAAATATTTTTGAGCTTTAAAAAATCAAATTTATGTGAAACCAAAAGAGACTGAAATTTTATAAGTTTGTAAGTTTGTTTCAATTATTTGTTTTTAGACTTAAAATCTAGAGAAAAACAAAGCAAAATGGCACAACAAGGGTAAAAAGGGACTCAAATGCATAAGAAACTAAAAAGAAATTAAAATTTAAAAAAAGAAATGACACGTGGCAACGTCTGAGCCATTGGATCACACCGCCTAAACAATCTGGGCCATACCTGTGTCTTCCTCTATCAAGATTAAGCTCTAGATTCAGTGCGATCATTTTCCACGTGCACGCGCTTCAAGTGTCATTAGATTTGCATACTCAAACCAATTCAACAGTCATCTTTAGCCCACTCGGTCTCATTCAACTTGGCTTGATCCCAACTGTTTCTCTAGCCTTTGGTCAGCAATCTAAAACTCTAGAATTGTCTGGCCGATACGAGCGTAGTAGCAGATTCTGATGTCAAATTTGCATAATGAAGAGCACTAAACCACGTGAAAAGAAAAGAAAAAAAAATTAATATCAATCAAGCTGATTTGCTAGGTAGTAAACAAAAGAAAAAAATAATAAAATAACAACAAAAATAATAAGAATAAATGAATAGTAAAAAATTCATTCCTATATATAGCCCCCTTTCCCCAATTCAACTCCATGGCCATTTTGGCCCTACTTCCTCATATGCTTAGCAGTACCCTTTTTGAGAGGAAATACAGTTAGGGTACTACTTTAATTTTACTAAAAATGATAAAATAAAGCCTAAATTGATGTAGAGAGTCCGGTGAGGTAGATAAATGATCTTGTATGCATAGTACTCTAGTATAAATTTTAACTCTATATCTACTTTGTAATACTTATATTTTTATAAAATAAATTATATTTTCTATGCTTTGAGTCATTATTATTAATGTTATTATGCTACCTAATTTTTGTATAAATTCAATCATGTTTTTTTTATGTAATTTAATTATGATGGATAATTAATATTAATAATATTGAAATCACACATGTTTCTTAAGTTGAGTTTTTTGCTACATTATAGACATGAATTGGCACAATAAATGCTTGGCAATGCTTATTTTTTGTCGACAAATGATGGCATAGTGTATTTTTAAACCATTTAATAAGATGAGGCGCCACTAGAATTAATGCAAAAATTTATTCCATTAAAATATAATAATTTTGATTTGTTATTATCTTTTCTATCTCAAAATTATCTTAATTATAGCTATAGTGATAACGGTTACAATTTTCTTAGTTAATGCACCAAATCATTTGTGAGAGATGATTATTTTTCTATTTTTTATGAGAAAACCCTTACTGTACTACAGCTTGCTATATTGTCACTTTAGGTTGACTTATGAAATAGTAAATGTGCTTGTAATTAACAGAAAGAGATATAATAAATCAAATGCTTTAGATAATTATTATTTAGAATTAAAATTCCATATCAGTTGTGAAATATACAAGAGATTCTCAAAACTTCACCATCGTAATTTTATGTTTTAAAATCTTATTTTAAAATTTTCAAAAATATTTGTTTTCTTTTAAGTTTTGTTTTGAAAAACCCCTTTTCACTTTAAACCAAAAATTTTCTATGTTTCAAAAACTCACCATCTTGTAGATACAACAACCCCTTTCTATGTTGCATACTTCTGCGTCTAAAGAAACATTGTGGGCAACACAACACCTTGGAATCCAAAGTCTCAGTTGTGATGATGCAAGATGGAATTCTAAACCTGAGGCGCACTCGTGGTGATGAAAGGTATAAGAAGAAATAACTTGTATTATTATCAAGGTAGTATAGATATTGGATCAGTAGCAACAACAACTTCGAATAATGATAAAGAGTTAGAAGCAACTAGGTTGTGGCACATGCGTTTAGGACATGCTGGTGAAAAATATTGCAAACTCTATTGAAGCAAGGATTGTTGAAAGGTGCAAAGGCTTGCAAGTTAGATTTTTGCAAGCATTGTGTTTTAGGAAAACAAAAGAGATTGAAGTTCAGCACCGCTATCCATAATACAAAAGGTATTTTGGACTATATTCACTCAGAGGTATGGGGTGCTTCCAAGATGACATCTTTGGAAGAAAAGTGCTACTTCGTCCTATTTATTAATGACTTTTCCAAAAGAGTTTGGGTGTATATGATGAAGACTAAGGATGAAGTGCTTAGAGTTTTTCTTAAGTGGAAAACTACAATCGAGAACCAGACTAGAAGAAGGATCAAAGTGCTCATAACAGACAATGGTGGAGAGTAAAAAAGTGATCCTTTCCTCGATGTTGCTCATAAGTATGGCATTGTTTGACACTTACACAATCTGAAAAACACCGCAGCGGAATGGGGTGTCCAAGTGCATGAAACAAACATTGGTGGAAAATGTTTGATGTATACTATTTAATGTTGGGTTAAGCAAACAATTTTGGCCTGAATATGTAACATATTCGCAACACCTTGTTGATCGTTTGCCATCATCCGCAATTGGTGGTAAAACAAGTTTAGAGGTATGGTCTAGAAAGCATGCTATAGATTATGATTCCTTGCATGTATTTGGTTCCACTACATACTACCATGTTAAGGAATAGAAGTTAGATCCAAGGGTGAAGAAGGCTCTTTTTATAGGAATCACCTTAGGAATAGAGGTGTCCAGAAACAAAGAAAGTAATATTTAGCAAAGACGTTACCTTTGATGAATTTGCCATGTTAAAGATGGTAACAAATGGAGTTGTTTATACCACTGGTACTCTACAATAGGAGGAGGGTATTCCGTAGAAGGTGGAGTTGGAGGGGATGATGATTAGCCCAAATAGTCAAGATAAAGACACTCTAGTGGCAAAGGAGGAGGCAGATAAGGGAGAGGTTCCTACCTAAATACTGCAACAGCCACAAGAATTAATTGCAGGTAGTAGGCAAAGACGAGAGATTTGCAAACTTGCTCAATTTGTTGATATGGTGGCCTATGCACTTTTTGTTGTAGAAGATGATATTCCTTCCACTTATTGAGAAGCACTCTAGAGTCTAGAAACTGAGAAGTGGAAGAAAGCCATGGATGAAGAGATGTAGTCTCTTCAAAAGAACAAAGTTGACCAAAAGGTAAGAAGGCAATTGGTTGCAAATGGGCTTTTGCAAAGAAAGAAGGATTTCCTATCAAGAATGATGTTCGTTACAAGGTAAGATTGGTGGCTAAAGGCTTCACTCAAAAGGAAGGAATTGACCATAACAAGGTATTTTCTCTAGTTGTAAAGCATTCCTCCATTAGAATTTTGTTGACCTTGGTAGCACAATTGAATTTGGAGCTAGCTCAACTAGATGTGAAGATCGCATTCTTACACCATGATTTGGAGGAGGAAATCTATTAACCAGAAGAATTCAAGTTTGTTGGTAAAGGAAATTGGGTTTGCAAGCTGAACAAATCATTGTACGAATTGAAGTAATCTTCAAGGTAGTGGTACAAGCAATTTGATAGATTTATGATGGGACAGAAGTACACCAGAAGCAAATACAATCACTGTGTGTATTTGTACAAGCTACAAAAAGGTTCTTTCATTTATTTACTATTATACATTGATGATATGCTCATTGCATCAAAGAGCCAAGTAGAGATAGAAAAGTTGAAGGCTCAGGTGAACCAAGAGTTCGAGATGAAGGATGTAGGAGAAGCTAAGAAGATTCTCAGGATGGAGATAAGTAGGGATAGAAAAAGAGGCAAGGTTTGTTTGACTCAAAGCAATATCTAAAGAAGGTTCAACAATGTTTTGCAATAAATGAGAATTCAAAGCCTGTAAATACCCCGCATGCTCCTCATTTGAAGCTTAGTGCTTAGTTATCTCCCAAGACTAATGCAAAATGGGAATACATGGCAAAAGTTCCATATGTTAATGCAGTAGGTAGCTTGATGTATGCAATGGTATATACAGGGCCTGACATTTCACAAGCTATTAAAGTCGTAAGCAGGTATATGCATGATCTTGGAAAAGGTCATTAGCAAGTTGTGAAGTGGATTCTATGGTATATATAGAAAATACCATAGATGTTGGTTTGATATTTGAGCGGGATGATACACTTAGTCAATGTGTGGTTAGATATTGTGATTCCAGCTACACTGGTTATTTGGATAAGCAACGATCTACTACCGGCTATTTGTTTACTCAAGCTAAGGTGCCAGTAAGTTGGAAGTCTACCATGTAGTCAACGGTTACTTTGTCTAGAACAGAGGCAGAGTACATGGCAGTTACTGAGGCTATTAAGGAAGCAATTTGGCTTCATGAGTTGCTTGAAGACTTAGGAGTTGGTCAAAAGCACATCACACATTGCATTGTGATAGTCAGACTGCCATTCACTTAGGAAAGAATCAAGTTTTTCATGCACGGATGAAGCACATTGATGTTCACAATCACTTTGTGCTAGAAATTCTCAAAGAAGGTGAGATACTTCTCTAGAAGATTCAAACTACATAGAATCCTGATGACCAAGTTGATGACAGCAGTCATGTTCTAACATTTTCGAACTTGACCAATATACTACATATTTGAGTTGGCGCTAGAAGGCACATTTGGAGCCACTACTGCATGTAGCTTTGTTTGTGGAATCAGGAAATCAAGTGGGACTAACAAACACGCTAAGGTGGCGGTTTGTTGTGTTTTAGCTTGTTTGTAGGAAAGTCCCACATTGATTTTGTATGAAGGGGTAGGACCTTTGGCATTTATAAATGGGCTCTATCCCCTTCTTTGTATTACATCTTAAAAACTCTCTTTTCTTACTCAAATTTGAGGAGCTCCTTTAAGAAGATATCCTAGTAGTGGGTGATTTTAATAATCACCACAAAGTTGTAAAATCTTTTTCAGTATAGTGAAGTGGTTTGCTACGATGGTGCCTCGAGGATGTAGGCAAATTGTTGAACCTTGTTAAATTCTGGTGTGTTCTTTTCTTTTGCTTTTCCTTTTGCTCTTATATTCTGGTATTATTTTCCTTAGTAGTTAGTATTTAGTAGCTATTTGTCAGGTTTGTACACTGTATATCTTATTGTTTACTCGTAATTTACTATTTACATGTATGGTATTATTCAATATATTGATCACTATGAAGTTGTTTTGAGTAGGAAATGCCCCGATTTTCCTTACAGTTGACTCTTAAAAATAGCAAATGTGCTTGTTGTTAACAAAAAAAAAATATAATAAATCAAATGTTTTAAATAACTATTATTGAGAGTAAAAATCCATATTAGTTACGAAACATACAAAGGATTCTTGAAGCTCTGTCATTTTAATTTTGTGTCTTAACATCTTATTAAAAAATTGTCAAAAATATTTGTTTTCTTTAAAAACTTCATTAAAATTATCCTTGCCTTTTTAAACAGTTAAATTATCAATCTTTCAAATTTTTACCTCTTTGTGGATACGACAGCCCTTACTATGCTACAAGCGACCGCGTTTAAAAAAACATTTTGGGCAATACATCAACATATCATTCATGATGCTTTAATTACTTAAAATAAGTGCACTATAATTGCATTTGCTTAAACGAAATAAATAGCATGTTTGAAATCTTTTTTGTCCATGCCGTAGGTGGGGTTCAAAACTTACTTTGAAATACACTGCATTGATCTAATTCCTTGTTCCCTTCACTATCCGTTTAAGTTTCCTACTTGGATAATTTACCGTCATTAGCTAACTTATTTATTATTGACTACATGTTGATAATGAATCTTAAGCATTAATTACTTATTCGATTATTAATCAGTTTTCTAGAAACCCGAGCATAACGGAACTTACATTCCCTTATTTCACGTTGCCTTTCCATCATTAACAGAGTAGAAAAAATTCCCTTTATGGAACATTTTTTAATTCAGACATTTCAAAAAGCCGTTTTGCAAAAAAATGATGTTTTTGCCCTTGGTTAGTCTTAGACAACTTTTCAAGCTCGTTTTTGCTTAAAACTTGCATTTTGTTACTTATTGATGATGGGGCAAGAAAAACCAAGCATTAATTTCCTTTTTGAGGATAAACCCAATTTTAACAAAAATTTATGGTTTTAACCCAGACTATGAAGATTTTGACGATTTTGCCCCTAGAACCCAAAATAATCATTTTATACCGTTGGGCTTAGTTTTTTGCAAGGATTTAAACTTCCTAAAGTACCCATGTCAAATTTCTTAAATTTCAAAATGTTTTTTCTTTTTACATTATTTTTAAAATTTTGTAATTCAAACTTGTAAAATTTTTTAACTCATAAATCGTGCGGAATTTCGATTAGCTATTCATCAACATGTATAGTTTTGGAACATGGCATGATTTTCTACTTTATTTAATGTACTTTTCCTTTATTAATTTATATCACAAAATATAATTAATGTGATATAAATTTTACTTTAAAAGTATTTGATAAATTTTTGAGCATTTAAACTCATAAAATTTTTATATTAAAAATACTTCGAATTGCACAAAATATTTACAAATGTAATACACATTAATATTATCTATAAATAATTTACATTTTATTGTAATTTTACAAAATATGATTTATCAAGGAAAATTTATTATTTAAATCTAAATTAATTCTAGATTTAATTCAATGAATTTTCCTGAACATTACAATCTCCCCTTCTTAATGAAGTTGAGTGTTCTCTTGAATTTGAATATATATGTTGGTTGGACCACAAAAAAAAATTAGTGAAAACATGAAAATGCAATGGAATGAGATTTTAAAATTTGTTATTAAAAATCTCCAAGATTCATCTCGTTATGCTATAAACAATAATTGAATAAGATTTGAACTTATAGGTTTGACAAAAGCTTTTGATGATCAAGCATTCCAAAACCTTCAATTCTTCCTTGCTACTCTCCTCTACCTGAATCAATAGGTTTGTGAGCATTAGTGAGACTCCTTGGATAATCTTTTCTATACCTCCTTCCAACACTTCTCAAAAGAGGTTCCCAAAAGTTTTAAAAGAGAGAGCAATAAAAATAATTAGATGGAGGCCAAAGAAAAGTTTGTAGAAAATAAAGCCTTTTAGATCTATTTATAGATACACATGAGCTAAAAGATAGGGTGGCTGGACGTGTTTGTCATCTCTAATAGGAGGATAGCATGTGTCACAACTATTCTTATCAGTGTAATCTCGAATTCATCTTGTATCTATCTGAGATCCGATTTGCTAAAATATTATTTATTTTAACATTTAAAGTAACTATTTTATGATTATTATAATTACTTATTATAGTTGATAAAATAAATAATTCATGTATAGTATTTATTTTAACTTTTAATATAGACATTTCTCTACACATTGATAATTGCCATATCACATAAAAATTTTACAACATGATCACAATATCATATCATGTGCTTATATACCCCTAGGAGACATAAGTTAGCACCACACAGTGTATATGGTGCACTGTGTGAATTTCCAATTCAGCCCTTACTAATTAGAAATTATCCAAGAAATTTCAATTAAGTCATCTAAAAAATTGTTGTAGAGCTAGCAAAAGCACCCAATGAATATATATAATTCAAACTCCAATAATTATTTGTAATTTAATTATCTCATAATTAAATTAATAGCAATTATTAACTTTAGTTTGTGCTAATATCAGAAACCAAGCTACACCTTCAAATTATATGTTAATCATATGGAACCCGAAACATTAAATGGTGACAATAAGGTAATCCATTGACGTAACTATTTTTTATGAAATAATACCCACAACAATAATATTTATTATTAGAGTTAGGTTTATTATTTTTGAACAAACTCTCTAAATACTTATTTCTAAAAACTTATTTGTCCATAAGTAACATTAATTCTCTAATGGATGATCTTTTTATGAATAAATCATAAATGAGGATTTTGGGTGATATCTGATATTACAGCCAGATCTCTACATCCAATAGTTTTCGAGTTAATACTTGTGAGAATATTACCTTATTATCCTATGGACTAGGAGTTGTGGATTATGTTTGTGAGAAGTGTTTTTAGCTACCTATAATATTATCACTCCAATATGCCAAGATTTTGATTGTGGATTAACGCATCTCAACCATTGACAATCAAAAGACATGATAAATAGACATCAGTTTGCCAGTCATTTCATGATTAAGGCAAGATCCATAAAATAACTGATAACAACAAGATAATAATTTCTTATTAAGGAATTATACAAGAAAGTAAATTCTATTTTAGTCTAGGTTTGATGTATTTTATACATACCGATGTCTCTACTCAATAATCATCACACCACTACAATCTTGATAAAATTATTCTATCAAATTGGGAATAAACAACATCATAATCTTTAGCAACATAAAATGTCTAGCTTTATCTACAATTGTAAACTAAATTCAGACTAAATACAGCATGATCATATCCTTTATATTATGAACATTTTATATATATGATTATGGACTTTTATAAGTAATAGATCCTTTGTGTACTTGCATATATAAGAGAATAAAAAAGGAAATTTTTCATATGTCATCATGCAATATTTTGAGACCCATAATATCCAAATAGTATTTACACTATGTTATAAATGCACTAATCCCAACAATGTACACACGTTCAAAGAAAACAATTGTAATAGGGAGGATTGTAGAAAAAGTAAAACTAATACCACAAAGAGGAAATGTAGTGTGAGATGTGGTTACCTCACAAGTTTTTTGGCGTTTGATGCTCAAAGCGAGTCTCATTATGTGGTGTTACACCATAAGCTTCATCGACTCAAAATTACGTGGAAACTTGACTTTGAAGCATCACCTCACGAGCTAAATCAACGACTTTGGCTTTGGAGCAGACGAGATGGCGAGTTCTCCTAAAAATACAATATATATATATATATATATATATATATAAAATAAGAGAAAATGTCAAAAATAGAGAAGAAAATAAAATTATCAAAAATAAATCCTGGACAACTCCATTGTTAGTGCTTGGATTAACTTCACTACGGCGATCCAAATTTACACTTTGATTCAACATCAAGCTCCATGGAAGATTATCGATATAAGAAGGAAATGATCCAAAACTGTCTGGAAAATCGACTGTATTTGCCAAACGAGGTTGTTGGACATTGGTTTTAGTTGGACACATTTTCTAGTTTGTAGAGGTAAGCTATGATGGTAAAATGGGCGGAAGTACTTGCATTAAAGATGTTCACCATGAAGATACTGCAATTAGTGTATTGCCTTGTGTTGTAGCATAACAAAAAATGGACTAATTAAAACTTTTTTTCCTCAAATAGCATTTTTGGTATAA
>CAMOHE010047385.1:9872-48810 GCA_946598075.1 Artocarpus hirsutus
TATTATTGATTACATATGATGTTTAAGTTTATTGTTTCCAATTTTGAAATTATATAATTGTAGTTTGTTAGTCACCAAATTAGCCAAACTTTAAAATTACTAATTTTTAAATTGAGAAACAAAAGTTTAATTACTCATGAATTTTGATGCTTATATGACATTTATAGATTATGGGTCATTGAATTTCATCTATTATTAGAACTTAGGAATCACCCAAAGGTTGATTAGCTTTCTTTATAATTGATGAATTAATCATTGGTAATTAATGTGTCCTATTATTTTGTTTGTTTATCCAAAGATAGTAAGCATTTTAATTGGACATATTTATGATTACCAAATTAAATTTTCATTTTTAATTAGCATAATTTATAGTTTGTATGTCGTAGTATCACCCAAAGGAGAACTAGGATATACAATTATTGTCTTAGTTTGAATTTAATTATATGATCATCTCAAAGCATTAACGTATAAATATTTCTTGCATATTTGCAGTATCTGTTCCTATTTCTCTACATTCGCATGCTTCATCTGTTCCCCTATTTAATGGATTGAATTTCCCTGATTGGTGCGAACAAGTCCAATTTTACTTAATTGTTTTGGACCTTGATGTAGCACTTCAAGATAAGGAACCCATTACTATTACCGATGATAGTAGTGAGGAGGAGAAATCTTTTCATAAAGTATGGGAAAGGTTGAACAGATTAAGCTTAATGTTCATGTGGATGACAATAGCAAATAACATTAAAAGTACTCTTCCCAAGACTAAAAGTGTTAAGGATTTATGAAACTTGTGAAAGAGTGCTCTCAAACTGCTGATAAGTCTCTTGCTAGTACATTAATGGCTAAATCAACCAACATGAAATTTGATGGTTCTTGTACTATGCATGAACATGTCCTTGAAATGACAAATATAGTAGCAAAATTAAAGTCTTTGGGAATGTCTGCGGATGAGTTCTTTCTAGTACAGTTCATTCTCAAATTGCTTCCTCTTGAACAATATGGTCCATTCTAAATAAGTTATGACACAATTAAGGATAAATGGAATATTAATCATGAATTGACTAGTATGCTTGTTCAAGAGGAGACGAGATTAAAGAATCAGAAACCTCATTCCGTTCATCTTGTGAATCAAGAGGCTGAAAAGAACACTAACAAGAAGCCTAGAAAGAACAAGAAGAAAGGGTTCAAGAAGGAGTTGTATAACTTGAATGATTCCACTTAAATCCATAAAAAGGAACACAATGTTAAGTGCTATTTTTGTAACAAATTTGGGCACTTAAAGAAAGATTGTCAAAAATGTAAGGCTTGGTTCGAAAAGAAAGGTAAGCCATGTGTTTTAGTCTGTTTCAAATCAAATATAATTGAAGTTCTTTATAATACTTGGTGGTGATTCAGGTTCAACTACTCATATTTCAATACGATGCAGGGATTCCTTACGATTTAACCCATAAGAGAAATGAAAGTTTTATTTACATTGGGAATCGAGATAAAGCTCTAGTGGAAGGAATTGACACTCATCACTTAATATTAGATACTGGAAATTACCTTAATTTATACTAAACTCTTTATGCACCTACTTTTTTTTGTAATTTAGTTTCTTTATCAAAACTTGATGTAGCGGGATTTTATTGTAAGTTTGGATTTGGATCTTTCAATTTATATAAAAATAATAGTTTTATTGGTTCTGGAATCCTTTATGATGGTTTATATGAGTTAAAGCTTGATAATCTTTTTGCTGAAATTTTGTTAACCATGCATCAAATTATTGGAACTAAACGGAGTTTAGTTAATAAAAGTTCTACTTACTTGTGGCATAAATGCTTGGGTCACATATCCAAGGAAAGAACAGAGAGATTAGTAAAGAATGAAATTCTTTTGAATTTAGATTTTACTGATCTCGATGTGTGTATTGATTACATTAAAGGAAAGCAAACCAAACACACTAAGAAAGGGGCTACAAGAAATACACAGCTTCTTAAACTCATACATACCGACATATGTGGACCTTTTGATACACCATCCTTTGGTGGAGAAAAGTATTTTATCACGTTTATCGATGATTTTACGTTATGGTTATCTTTATCCATTACATGAAAAATCTCAATCTGTTGAAGCCCTTGAGATATTTATTAATGAGGTTGAGAGGCAATTGGATAAAAATGTGAAAATTATAAGATCAGATAGAGGTGGTGAATACTATGAAAAGTATGATGAGTTAGGGCAATGTCCAGGTCCATTTGTTAAATTCTTAGAAAAGCGAGGCATATGTGCGCAATACACTATGCCAGGTACAACGCAACAAAATAATGTAGCAGAAAGTCGTAATTGTATATTACTAGATATGGTTAGGAGCATGTTAAGTTATTCATCTTCACCTTTATCTTTGTGGATACATGCATTAAAGACCGCTATGTATATACTAAATAGAGTTCCTAGTAAGGTAGTCCTGAAAACTCCTTTTGAGACGTAGACAAGAAGGAACCTAGTTTAAGGCACCTGCATGTTTGAGGTTGCCTGACAGAAGTGAAAATTTACAATCCATATGAAAATAAATTAGATTTTAAGACGACCATTGGTTATTCTGAAAAATCCAAAGGGTATAAATTTTATTGTTCTATCCATAGTACGAGAATAGTAGAATCTAGAGATGCTAGGTTCATCGAGAATGATGAAATTAGTGGGAATGGAGAACCATATAATGTGGTCATTGAAGAAGTCAGGGTAGAATTACCTCTATCTATAACTTCCAAGATTGTTCCGAATATTATTATATAGCCTAACAATGTTCAAGAACAACAAGTGAATGACCAACCACTTCACAATGAAATTGTACTTAAGGAACTTATAGTAGCTGAACCACAAGAAACAGTATTAAGAAGATCTAAAAGAGAAAGACAATCTGCTGTTCCTAATGATTATGTGGTTTATCTACAAGAGTTAGAAATTGAATTGGAAATCGATAATGATTTGATTTCAGATCCAATTTCATTTTTACAAGCCATGGAAAGTATGGATTTTAGACAAGTGGCTCAATGCTACGAAAGATGAGTTAAAATCGATGGATCAAAGTCAAGTTTGGGACCTTATTGAATTGCCTGAAGGTTGCAAAAGAGTTGGGTGTAAATGAGTCTTTAAGACTAAGCGCGACTCTAAAGGCAATATTGAACGATACAAGGCTAGACTTGTTGCCAAACGTTTTACATAGAAAGAAGGCATTGACTACAAAGAGACTTTCTCATCGGTTTCTAAGAAAGATTCACTTAGAATTATTATGGCATTTGTGGCTCATTTTGATTTAAATTACACCAAATTGATGTGAAAACCACCTTTTTCAATAGAAATTTAAAGGAAGAAGTCTATATGGACCAACTTGAAGGCTTTTCAAGTAAAAGAAAGGAACACATGGTGGGTAAATTAAAGAAATCAATATATGGACTTAAATAAACTTCCCGACAATGGTATCTTAAGTTTAATGATATCATTACTTCGTTTGGATTTAGAAAGAACACTATTGATCGGTGTATATATATAAAAGTCAGTGGGAGCAAGTTTATTTTCTTAGTCCTATATGTTGATGATATTTTGCTTGCTACTAATATTTTTGGTTTATTACACGAAACTAAGAAATTCCTTTCTAAGAACTTTGAAATGAAAGACATGGGTGAGGTAACTTATATGATAGGAATTGAAATATTCCATGATAGATCACAAGGATTGTTGGGGTTATCTCAAAAAGGCTATATTAACAAAGTTTTAGAGAAATTTAAGATGGACAAATGCTCAGCATGTAGAGTTCCAATTCAGAAGGGGGACAAATTTAGTCATATGCAATGTCCAAAGAATAAATTGGAATAAGCACAAATGAAAGACATTCCTTATGCATCTGTTGTTGGTAGCTTGTTGTATGCTCAAACTTGCACCAAACCCGACATTAGTTTTACTGTTTGGATGTTCGGAAGATATCAAAGTAATCCAGGAATAGATCATTAGAAAGCTACAAAGAAAGTTCTCAGGTATTTGCAAGAAACAAAGGACCATATGCTCACTTATAAAAGATGTGATCATCTTCAAGTAATTGATTACTCAGATTCAGACTTTGCTGGATGTGCTGATACTAGAAAATCTACATTCAATTATATGTTCCTTTTGGTCGGAGGAGCAATTTCATGAAAAAGTGCGAAGCGGTCTATCATTGTTGCATCCACTATGGAGGCTGAGTTTATGGCATGCTTTGAGGCCACAAGTCATGGTTTATGGTTGCAGAATTTTATTTTGGGACTTAGAATTGTCGACAGTATGCCAGGCTGTTGAAAATTTATTGTGATAATGCCAAAACAGTCTTCTTTGCCAAGAACAACAAGTATTCTGATGGTGCAAAACGTATGGATATTAAGTACTTAGTTATTAAGCAAGAAGTTCAGGAACATAAAGTGTCAATTGAACAAATTGGCACTAATCTTATGATTGCAGATCCTTTAACAAAAGGATTGCCACCCAAAACATTTATTGAACATATTGAACGTATGGGTGTTGTTAGACGTCATTAATGGTTATGTATTATGCTTTATTTCATTTTAATGATATGACACTTTGAGCTCACTTATTATATTCCTGATATATCTTGTTTTCTATTTTGTATACATGATTGTTATAGATTAATGGTTAACAGGATTGTCTCACATCAAAGACATTAAAGTGGACTATTATTATACCTCTTAATTATGAATCATGTTAAATAGATGTTTAATGTTGTAGTACATGGAAGGGACTACACTAAATTGTGATGTACAATCGCCATGGCTCACTTTAGATTTTCTGTTTAATTATGACGTAGAGTACTAGCCAATGTTAAGAAGATTTAACATAATATTGTTGTGCACATTATAGCCTTATCAAACTAATAAAGGAATATTACATGAGCTAAATGGGATAATGTTAGAATTATGGCCCATATAATTAATTAAAGGCATAAAATTTATCAGGTTTATCATTTATTTATTTAGTTTAATGATTATTTAAATGCTAAAATCCTATTGGCTATGACGGGTTACAACTCTTATTAAAGGATGTGTCTACATCTGAAAGGATGTATGCTTTGATGGAAAGACACTTATTGAGGGTCTATAAACAAGAGTCTAGTTCTCTCTTCACCCAATCAATTTTGTATTCTTTCTCTTCACCAAAAAAAATACGTTAAAGTAATAATTGTAAGTTTAGAGAGAGAAACTAGGTTCTTTTTTTTGACAAACTTTTTGTTCAAAGGGTTCTCTACAAATTGAAGTCATGAATCAAGGTACGCTCTAAATCTTCTTCTGTAAAAATTATTGAGTTCTAAGATTTCTAGGAATTATAGATATTAAAGTTTTATACGATCTCGTAGCCCACACCATAGATTTCATAAAAAATCCCACATTTGTTTTTCACTACAATTGTCGCGCCGCGATCTTTTCGATAAGAATCTCAAAATAACAAAAGCAGTGTAGAATACAAGCACCAAAGGTGGATCAAACTCCGTACCATTCGCAGTAACTCGGCGATAATGCTATGATCTTGGCATGCCTGAACGCCTCCTTCTGCACAAAGCTCTGATGGATTGCAATCCACATCTGTATTGCATGAACATCTTCCCAAGCACCGTGGATTCTTCATCTTATTGCAGTTATACGAGAGAAAGAAACGACCGTTTTGCGCAAAGATGGGATGAATTGCCATGCCCCTTAGTCCATACAAAGTGTCCACAGGCGCTTAATCAGAGATATCAAAAAAAGGCGGCTTGGATTCAACGATATCCATAATCACATCCTAACCAGGAATAGTTGCCAACCATGCCTAGTTGAACAAAATTCTATTGTAACATGCAGCCGTATCAAGTCCTTGTAGAGCTCACATAGATTTTGGCTTTGGGGGTTGTTTAAAGATTTTTGGGATAAAAGTTGTTTTTAAAGGAAAAATGCTGATTTTAACTAATTAAATATTCGCATGTAAAGATTGCATGAGACCATCGTAATCGGTAAGCCCTAGAATTGACGTGAAGTTGTGCTTTGTTTGAGATAAATTGTGTTTGTAGCATTGCTCTTTCCAAAGAGACTGAATTCATTGTGTTTAAGTAGACGACATATGTAGCGTTTAGCAATGTGAGTTAAAACCAATATTTTTCGTTGCTACAGTATAAAACTCTTATATGTTATAGTGTCAAACAAAAATACACTATAGTATAAAGCTCCCACATACTATAGTGTCAAGAAAAAAAACTTTCACATGCCACATGTTTTCAGCCGAAATTCATTCTAATCAATACTTCCAAACACCCTAATAATGAGGCTATTACAATGTGACATTCTGGATTTGTAGATAAATGGCACACAAGTCTAAAAAGTGTTTCTAGTAATAGATTCTGTTTACTACCAGCTATTTTCCCAATAGAGCGTTTTCCCCCCATATTTCAAGATAGACTTATTTTCGTTTTTGATCCTCTCTATGTATGGCAAAATCAGAATAAAGGCTCAGACAAATGTTCAACATCATACACCACTGAAGAAACAAGAGAAGGAAAAGTGAATATAAGAAATCTCTTCAAATGTACTACAATCTCCAAATTTGGTTTAACATGGAGCTCAAGGGCAATAGCGCCAGTTCGATTTATCACATGTTGAAATAGCTTAAAAATTTTTGGCAATGTCAACAGAAGCGGCGCTAGTGCAAGAGATATTTCCGAATAACACAACCAAAGTTTCCAAGGTTTTGACAGCCCTAAATATCTTTGGTCGATCCCCTGTTCCACTTCAATGAAAGAACATTTTTGTATCCTTTGAAGTGCAGAACGCCTCTTCCTAGGGGCTCCAACAAAGCCTTTGCATATTTTAACTTTCAAGTGCACCAAGCGCTTTCATGTCCTCCAGGAAAGCCATATACGAGTCATCGATGCTCTGTGGCTTTGATGCCGATGAGGAGTTAGTTGCCTCTGTCTTCACAACAGAAGCCGCTGGCTTTGTGGCTGCCACAGTGGTTGAGAGTGATGGTTTAGGTTTTGCTTTTGGGGCCATCATCTCTCTTCTTACACGAACAGATGCAGGCACCTGAATCCAGAACCAGAAAAGAAGACTTTAAATCACAGCACGTATGCCTCATCAGAGTTGGTTAATGTGCTCAATAATCATGTAGTAGGATAAAGGCAGATAAAACTTTTAAGCGTAAAATACCAGGCCTATCGAAATAAGTACAACGACGGAAACACAACAGCAGCAGAGGAATCAAACTCACCATGGCTGTAAGTTCTGGTGTGTGCTGAGCTAGTGGCCTCTTAACTACAGTGGGAGCTGCAGATTTAACATAAGATGGCTTCTGTGGTGCAGGAAGCCTGTTTACAGCATAATCATCATCCTGTAAGGTAGGAGGAGGACCAGGTGGAAGTGGTGGCCTCATCATTGGAGGTGGTCCAGGGGGAGGACCGTATGGGGGCCTGGGGAGTATAGGGACCATCATTCCAGGGGGAGCAGGCCGGTTCATGAGTCCAGGAGCAGACAATGGTGGTCGCATATCTGGTGGAGGCGGGGGTGGAGGAAAATGTGATATGCCAGGGGGTAATACATCAGCTTGCAACGTTGGGATTAGGCTTTGTCCAGGCACTGGAGCCTGTTGCCTTGGTGGAGGTGGTGGTGGAATTTGGGGAAGATCCTTGGTCAGTGAGGGATTATTGCCGTCCGCATCAGATGCAGGACCTTCAGACTGATTACTTGCTGACTTGGGAGGCATCCCAGGTGGGGGAGGAGGTAGGGGAAGCACGTTAGACAACTACAGGAGAGACAGAGAGTAGTGTCATTTGAACGAGCCCGCAAATACTTTATACATACAAAAAAGTGTGATGAACGATAATGCTTACCTGTATAGCCTCTTTTGAGGTTGGTTCATCGGACAACATAGTTAGATTTCTATCTCTGTCACTCCCAGTCATACCAGGCGGAGGAGGAAGTGTGGATTGTTGAAGGGGTGGAGGCGGAAGTGGTGGGTGACCTGCAATTTGCTCTTTTGGTGGGGGTCCAGGAGGTGGAGGCGGAGGTGGCAAAGGTGGTGGAGGCAATGACATAATGGAGTTTGATGCTGCAGGCTTTGGTGGCAATGGAGGTGGAGGAGGTAACGGCAAAGACGCAGGTAGAACAGAGGCATCATCAGATCCCTTGTTAGCAGTATCTGGCAGAGGAGGTGGTGGTGGAGGCGGAGGAGGTGCAGGAAAAGCGCCATCTTCTAATTCTGTAGATGATGATGATGCAGCACCACTTGTTGAAGCAGCAGATAAAGGAATTCTAGGACCTGTATTTCAAATTCAATTAGAGAGAGAGAGAGAGAGAGAGAGAGAGAGAGGAACCAACAACGTCAAAGTTATATTTAAGCCAGCCAAAATAAAGAAACAAATAACTAAGCCGGCCAAAATAAAGAAACAAATAACTCACCTATTGACGATTTATACATTGGAGGTTTTCCAGGAGGAGGGGCCCCAGTAGGATTCAGGGTTGGATGGTAATAAACAGAATCCTGCAGGGAAAGTAAGAAAATGGGGGCTCTTAAGAATAAAATGTAAAAGAATTAAATAACCATTAAAAGAAAAAACAAAACAAAACACCTAACTTACTTCAGGCTTAGGATGCTTAGCTCTCTCCTCCTCTTCTGCAGATGTTCGTCTTCGAGGTGGTCCCAAATGACTGTGCAGGAAACAAGCTTTTAGTTTGAGAATCAAGACAAAACAAACTCTATTAAAGATATCTAAATCCAGCACACAAAAAAGATCAGGAAGACAGAATTTTCACCTGAACATAACTGGGGCCTCACCCCTCTCTTCCAACTCCTGTCCAAAAGAGTAAAAGAGACTGATAATTAATTGCATAGAAATACGCAACCCTGTCTCCATGATGTAAAGCCAACATTCAAAAACACATGCACTAGATAAAAGAGACAATCGCTATAAAAAAATAATAATAATAATAAATAAATAAATGATTTTAAAAATGAATCTAAGAACTCTTTAAATCAATATGCATATAGAACCCCCAAAAAAAAAAGGAACCTAAGTACGAAGAACCTCATCAACCACAAGCCATCAATTAAACACCTCAATCAAAAGAACCCCCTTCCAATTCATCAGAGTATTTGTCACTTACCTTCCTCTTCTTTAAAACAAGGTTCAGTGTGTCCTCTAGTTGTCTTTTCTTGTGTTTCCTTGCTTTGTCCAAAGCCCCATCGGCCTCTGCACCAAGAAATTAATGCAAATATATATCAACAAGAAAGCAACATAATAAGATAACTCAAAAAGCAAGTAACTATTTTTCTTTCCTTTTGTTTTTTGAATTAGAAAAAATATATTAGAAGGAAAAGAAAAAGAACTTTACAATCCTAAAGCATGACAGGCCTAAAATCAAGAGGAAAAACAATGAAAAGGAAACTAAAAAATTAAGAAAGAGACAGTAAAGAAGCAACCCAAGAGAAAACATTAAGCTTTTCTCATTTTAAAACCCTCCCCACCACAAGCCCTAAGTTGGTAAGAAAACTTTTTCTTATCAAGCTAACTTTTTCTTATCAACCTCTTTTTCAATTTTTTTTCCCCAAAATATAGAAGTTATAAAAATTAAGAAAGTTAAGGGCATTCTGAGAATTGAAGTTGGGACCTCTCACACCCTAAGCAAGAGTCAAAAGAGCAAGCACCCAGTTCAAGTGCAGCCTGTGCAGCACTTCAAAAATTTCTGAACGAATAAGCACAATAATAAACATTTCAAAATTTTATTTTGCTTAAAAACTCAAAAGGATGGTTTCTACACTAAAACATGACAAGTAAAATACATAAGCAAAAAAAAAAGGTTCAAAAGATATTATCAATATGCACTGATAATAGTCAAGTTGTCTTCAGGTTACAAATCATTAAGTCAATGACTCATCCACTTGTAAAGAAACTCCTAAAGACTATCACAGGACACCAAAATTACACAAGACATGAATTACCCGCATTCAATAATATGCAATGCTAGTCTTCTTCAACTCACCTCCTAAATCACAAGGACGTCCTGATCCAAACAAAGTTACCAACTTGGACCTCTAATAGATTGTTTATTTTACCCCCTTTTTCCTTGATGCAAATAAGTAATAATAAGACAATATATAATCAGACATCCTCCAAAGACACTGCGAGAGAAGATAAACTAGCAAAAAGAGAAGAACGAACTCATTTTTCTTAAAGCTGAAGCTCATTTTGTCTACACACGCCTCTGAACATTTAACAGGCAATTTTCATTCAGTAACTAGAAAACAAAGATACAACGAAGAGCTGTTTACAATATCATGGTCTGATTATGTTATAATATTATAGCGGAATAAAAGCCTATGATCGGGGATGGAAAGAAATGGACATAGCAACTGTGGTTAAAAAATCTCCAAATAGAGGGCGACTTACTCATCATATTCAGCTTCTCGATCTGCTCCTTCAATGTCTCAGGATCCTTCTTCAAGATCCCCACCTCCCTCACCTTCTTTCTTTCTTTCTTATTCTGTTAAGTTACAGATTAATACAAAATCAGAAGAGTCATCATACAGCTCAAAGTTTAAATAAAAAATAAAATAAAATAGAGGAGAGAGAGCCCATAAAGGATTCCAAAAAAGTTCTATAGCCCATGAAGAAATATAATCTTCGGTGCAATACCATAAGCAGTAACTGAACATATATAATGCATCATCTAAATAACACATAAGTAGCCAAATCAAAACCAAAACCAACTTTAAAAGCAACAAAGGAAATGATGTTATCTAACAAAATCTAGAATAAAAAATAAGAAAAATTAAACTCTCGTATTTAAGATTTTCAACACAACAACCCAAGTGCCCCCACTTTCAGACTTCGTTTAGCATGATCACCACGATTTTTCTTAAGAGCACTATTTCCAACTATTTAAGTGCGTTAAGAAGTGGTTTTTGAACTTACTTAGAAGAAACGCCTAAAATAAAAAAGTTTCAAACATTATCCCTTCTCCTACTTCCCTTTCTCTTGTTTTCACATAATCCAAACAGCAGCATGCAGATAAATCGAATTATCAAAATCAAAACTTTAAAATGATTCCAAATCAATAAGTACTTTGCAACCAAAGTCGCAATTTTTTTCTCAGATTTAGCAACAAATTTTAGGTTTTTTAATAACAATAATATAAAAAATGGAAACTAATTAGGCTACCGTAACTAATTCCACGGCAAACTGAACCAAAACCAACAAAATAATAAACAATTTTCCTGGAATTTTTTCTCGGCATACAAACAACTAGAAGGGACCGAATTTCTGAAAATCGGCCATAATGTCGATTGAAAAGCAAAAATTACGAATTGGGAAGGGAATAACAATTCCGAGAGCGAAAACTGTAGAAAATCGAAAAAAAAAAAAAAGAAGAATCGGTGAAGTGAAGAAACAAAAGAATTACCCTCTTCAATTCCTTCTTTCGAAGCTCCTTTCGATAAGCATCCGTAGGATTCATCGCCTTCCCTCCCTTCGTCGTCTTCATTTTCTCTCTCTAAAGCTCGTTAATTTTCTTCTTCTTCTGCTTGCTTGCTTGTTGGCTTCTCCTCCAGCAGAGAAACTCAGAGGCCTTTCTGCAGAATCCTGAATCCTGATGATGAAGAAGAAGAAGAAGAAGAAGACGACGACAACAAACCCCTTTTATTTTATTTTATTTATTTTCTATTTCTTCGGTTCTCGGACTTTGCCGAAACCCGTCATCGTAGATTGAAATTACTTATTTCTCCCCGCATTTTAGTTTTGGGCCCAATGTTGCAAGCCCAAGGTTAGAAAAGAGTTATGCCGGGGAAGAAGCAAACAATGTGGTATACGCTTTTGTTCTTCCACTATTATCTTCTATCACTTTTTTTTCCTTGATTCACACCTTTTTTTTAAACTAAAAAAGAACAAAATACCTTAAAATAACACATTTTGCTTACCTAACTGAAAATATTTATATGTTTTTATACTTTTTAAAAATGATGCATCAAGCATTTCATAAAAGTAAAAAAAAAATTGAAAAGCATTGCTACAAAAATACTATTTCTCAAATTGACCCTGAAGAGAAAGAGAGAATGATGGAAATAATAAATTTTTGAAACTTTTTGAAATAAACATTAGGTGTTAAAAATATTTATAAATAGTATATTTATGATGTAAAATAATTTATTTACTATATAACTAAGAATTATTTTTTATTTATACTGTAAATTAAGAGGTGTATAAACTACTTACACCATATAATTGCTAATTGCTATAAATATTTTTAAAACTTATTATTTACTATAATTAGTTTTAAAAAATGACATTTACTACCATTTCCCTTCGAGGAATGTCCCTTCTAAGTCATGTCGAAACACCAACTAGGCTAGGAACTGATTCCTATTCAGAATAGGTTTAAGAGCTTAGATTGAAACCTTTGCTATATCTAGCGTAAGTTGATCCTTTAGCGTCTACACCAACTAAATTGGAAGCTTATTTCGAAAGACGATAGGAGGTTCAAAAAGGATCAAAAGACTAAAGCTTTTAATTTGCACCCCTCAAAATAATGAACGAATACCGCCGGAAGGCAGTCTTAAGTCAATAACGATCGCTAGTCACCAACGTTGTCGACCAAAGACCTCTGCTAGTCACTCTTTGTTTGGGGTGGCCAATGGTAATCTAATAAATTACCTATTGGATTGAGTGGCTTGTGTGTATTTTTCATTGGTACAAATCCGAATAGCATCACTTCTAAAGGCAGTCTATATTTCTCTCTTTGTAGTTGTTGTTCGAGGAGAGGACAGCTCACTTGTAATATTTCGGGGCACTAAACAATGTCTATGTTATAATATTAAGTGATATACAAAAATAGTGCTTGTATTTTTAGGATATGTTTGTTTCATGAGTTCTTTACACTTAATGGACTCAAATTTGTATTCGAATATTAAGAATCCTTTGGATACGTGTTTGTTTATCCTAAAATCTGAATCATTTGAGTATCAAGAATCCAAGTTTTCAGAGTCCATATACCTTAAACTTAAAAACTAAAATTCTCTCTCCTATGTTTGAGAAAAAAAAATCATAACTTCTTCATTTGATGTCAAATTAAGATGATTCTTTTTTCACTATGTTCCTAATGAAGAGAGGAATAAATCAAGATCCATATTGTATATTTTTTAAGATCGTTAACATTAAGATTTTATTAGATTTATGAATAAATCAAAAACTATCTTCATTACCTCTCCAAACACAAATTTTAATTTTATTTAGTACTCAGATTAATACTTAAATACACATCCAAACGTCAATTCGAATAACAATTCGAATCACTAACTCAAATCCTAATTCAAATCACACTAACTCAAATTAAATTACTAATTTAAATCCATTTACTCTTTGAAGTTGGCATTACACAGAATCAGATTTGTTGAAAGTGCTAAGCACAAAAAATAGGCTTCGACGATAATACATGATTCGCTTGCGGTGGTAGGTATTTGGTCTTGGTTGGAAACCGACCTAACCAAGGTTCTTATATTATTGCTGGTTGAAACGAAAAGTTAACCAAGGTTCTTATGTTATTGCTGGTTGGAACGAAAAGTTAAGTTCTTATGTTATTGCTGGTTGGAACGAAAAGTTAGAATGAATTAACTGTTAAATACAAAAATTTTACACTATGCCTTATTTACAGTTGAAACATATTTGATTTTGGTTTGAAACCGAACTAACCAAGGTTCTTATATTATTGCTAGTTAGAACGAAAAATTAAAATAAATCAGTTGTTACATGTGAAAATCATATAGTCTACCTTATTTATAGTTGAAAGGACGTTATCAAACCAGCCTATTTTTTATTTGGTTAAATGACTTGTATATAATTATTTGTTCTACAAAGTAGTTTCTACCTATAAACCGCCACGTTACAACATGTAAACTGCCAGATTACTATTGTTCTTGGCTACTGCCCCTTAAACCAAGACAATGAAACCGACCGCCGAAAATGGACTGACATCGGTCACAAATCAATTGAGTTTTCCACCCTCGGCTCGATGCTGAATTCCACCGATGTACAGCCCCATGACATTCCATTCTCCAATGGAATGAAAAAAACGTAAGGCATAATAAAGAAAAAATTATTTAAGAATTAGCTATATATCACATAAAATAACCCCTTTAAAACATATAAAGAAAAAAAAAATCACCATAAGACATGTTTTAACTTTAAGACGTTTTAAAAATATTACACAAAAAAAAATTTTTTGACAAATTATTATTATTCCATTCCATCCCAATAAACAACCAAACATAAAAATCATGATTCTAGTACCATATCATAATACTAATTCAATGCTCAATCAAACAATAAATTAAAATTAACAATGTACTATTTTTAACATCCTAAAAGCAATATCCGAGAGTGTAACAGATTCCCAACATTTATTTTCAGCAAAAAAAAAAATCCCAATATATAATTAACACAAACAGAAATAAGACAAACCCAAAAATTTTAAAGCCAAAAAATAACAAGCAGCAGATAATTATAACCCAAGATTTAGGCTTGTATTAGCTACACTGAACAAACAATTCACCACGTAATTAACACAAACAGAAATAAAACATGTTCTTTTGAAGATGACAATCAAAACCCACAAGGGCCATGACCTAAAATTGTGCTAGCAACACTCAACAACAGATCCCCAACATTTATTTTCAGCAAAAAATAAATAAATAAATAGCAAACAAACCAAAACAATTTCCCAACATAACTAACACAAACAGAAAGAAGACACGTTCTATGATGATAATCAAAACCATAATTTATACATTCAAAAAAAGAAAAGAAAAAGAACAACACACAAAATAAGTTTGCTTTCCTTTGTTTATTTTGGGAAAAAAATAAGAGAAAAAACATTGTGAAAAATTTATATCAGAAACGATGAAAAAGCAGTCTGAAATAGTATGATCTATATCAGAGTATACATATTGCTGAGAAAAAAAACTGTTTGCTACGGATAAAAAAAAAAAAAAAGAGAGAGTTTTTTTTTTAACGATCTTAAATTTTTGATCAGTCTTGATCCTATTGCTAAAATTCATAAAGAAGATGACAACTAAAAATGTAAAGGCAATTCAGAAGAACTAAAAGAAAACAAAAACAAAGGACATTTCTGTGAATATTAAAAAGCAATTAAAGAGAAGAAACTTTTCCTTGTGCGTTTCAATTGATTTGTTCTTTCATTCGACTTTGCTAAGATCATTCTCACTTTGCATGGCCATCTTTGTAATCGAATTGAAGACAACAAGACATGGTTAATAGTCTTGGGATATCTTCAAATTCAACTACAAAGAAAGACATGCAGTGAGAGTTCCAGGGGGAAGAGATGATGCAAGGAGGAGTAGAAATCTGTGCGGCGGCTGAGATCAAGGAAGATGATCAAGGAGGGCATATTTATTTTAGGGTAAAAGGGGTATTAAAGTAATTTGACGCTAACATATGAAAGAACGTTATGTCGTTGGTTTTTTTTTAATTTATTATGGGTAGATAATGATGTTGTCGACTACTGATGATAAATGGTTGGATCATTTTTATAAATACCCTTCAATTATATACATTATTTCATTTTGTCTTTTGAATTTGTTAAACCGTTTAAAGTGCCCTGATCTACAGAAAATTATTTAAAATACCCGCGATTCAATTTTATTACTAAAGTTAACGGTTTTACTGTCATGATATACATAAAAAATTAAAAAAATATACTTAAATTCTAATTTGTATATAAAAACATTTAAATCTTAAGAAAATATTAAAATAAAAAAAATACTCTAATTAATTTCAACCATTGATCTATCCATACTCAATCACAACCCCCATTGATTAAAAAAAAAAAAAAAACCCTAACCCTAAAAAAGTTAAGCATGCACCCATTGAGGAAAACAATAAAGTGAGCAACCACCCTCTTCATAAACGGTCATCCCAACACCGGCGTGAACCATGGGTTTTTGGCACTATCGTTGAAAATCACGTGATACCACAAGCTTACACCATAGAGCCCTCAAGCCGTCACATGCATTGCGACACCGTTGTACCCCTCCCATTCTCGTTCTCCCAACTCTGATTCACACTGCTGCTACCTTGTAGCCCACTTCCCACCCTCATTCGCCCACCTTTAATTCACAACATTGGCGGCATCATGTGGTTAGCAATGGCGGTGGTTGTTCTAGCAGGCGTTGGGTCGTGTGGGGTGAGGCTGGGGCTAGCCATCGTAGGATGAGCGGGAGGGAATGGTGGTCAGGAATCGACGCGTAGGGTGAGGGTTGTCAATAGGGGTGTTTGCGGATGGTTTGGATGGTTTTTTTCATTAAAATACCTACCAAACCAAAAATAGGTCTTATTTTTGGGCAATTTGAACGATTTGATATTTTTTATAAAACCAATTCATTCATAAACAGTTTGGGCGGTTTATGATTAAAATTAAAGAGATATTAATATTTAACAAAAATTATAAAATATCTAAAAGTTTATCCTTCAAAGTTTTAACCCAAACTAAAAATTCATACTAAACATAAACCAAAGTTCTCCAACAACCAAACTAAAAGGTAAAAATTTTAACTAAATAACATAAGACAACAAAGTTAAAATTTAAACTTAAATTGAAGCTTTCTACTTGTGCAGATAAAACTTCTCCTCCTATTAATATTCTTTATCGATACCATAATGAGTTGGGTTAGCAACAGAGAGAGACGACGTGACAATGATGACGTGACGAGTAGGGCAACAAGTATGTAGAGAGAAGATGTTGGTCGTTGGATGGGGGGACTAAGGTTTCATTCCATAAGTTTATCTTAATTTTATATGTTAGTTCTTTAATTTAATTTTGTTTTTTGGATGCTAATGATGAGTTATTGGGGAAAAGTGTAACGCGGGTGGAAATGAGCATCTTATGTGTACATAATTTCTTTTAATGACTAATTAAAAATAATCTATAGAAAAAATAATAAAAATGTTAATATGACAGTTTAGTGGGCAGTTTAGATGGGGGTTTGAGAAGTTCAAACCACCGATCAAACCACCTAAATTATTTGTGTAAAAAAGCCACCCAAATTGTCTAAGTTTAAAATAAAAAACAATTGATTTTATTAGAATCAAATGGTTAGGGCAAATTAGCGAGATTTTTTGAACACCCTTGGATGCCGGGCAGGGGGTTCTATTGGGGTTTTTTTTTTGGTTATGAAATATTTGAATCTTGGAATTATAGCGAATAGGGGAAAACGACTGAGAGAAAAGAACAGAAGAGAGAAAAGAAGAATTAGAACAAAAAAGTATGTAAAAAAATTTATTATTTTTACATATTTAATTAATAGTTTAATACATTTTTTTAACTTTTAATGTTTATTATGTCAGCAAAACTGTCAATCTTATTGATAGAATCGGACGAAAGTGGCATTTTGAATGGTTTTTTTTTTTTTTTTTTTTTATAAATCAAAGGACATATTGACAAGTTTTACAAAATCAATGGCAAAATAAATTAGGGTATATAGTTTGATAGAATAAAAAAGTAGTATAATCGGAGGATATGGATGTAATTCTTTATTTTTATTCTAAAATAAAAGTTAACACTGCGAATAAAAAGACTTTCATCAGCACTTTTTTTATAAACACCAAATCGTTGATTTATCTCATAAGTGTTTATCCAAGTCAAAAACATTTTTCATAAGTCTATTTAAACATGTAAAAAAAAAACAAATTTTATAGCAAATAAGCCAAAATAAGTTTTTTTAAGTCATCCTAGACAAGCTCATGCTGTGGACATTTTTGGCCAAAATTAGTTTTTTTAAGTCATCCCAGATAGGCCCAAACCATGGACATTTTTGGCATCTTATTTAGATGTAAATCTTTATTTACACTTAAATAGCCTATTAATTAAAGCTTTTTAAAGTTTCACTGCTAATTTTATAGGATATTTACAGGATGGTTAGGACTGTTTTTATTGTAGCATGTGAGAACTTTTACACTGTAGTGATTTTTTTGTTTGAAAAAATAGTTGAAACCACGACTGCAAAACACGCTTTTTAGTTGCTCATCAAATTTGGTCTAACCCTTATTGCCTCTAATAATAACATTACCACATTGTTATTATTATTGTTATATGTATGATATCATATATTTTCATATAACGATAACTACGTTTCTCTCCCCTGAAAAAACAATTATATGTATGTATTCGTTTTTTGTTCCAAAATTCATCCTCTGTATATTTTAGAAAAAAAAAATCGCAATTTCATATTGGAATGGAAATATAAAAGAGAGCCCTTTTCCGTACGGACTGATCAAAGCCCAAATAGAGCGGACAAACAACAATGTTCCTCCGCTCCGTCCGTACGTCAATCGCCGCCGCCCGTCGTTTCTCCGCCGCAACGGTGGCGGCGATGGCGGAGGAGGCCGAAAAATCATCGGCGCGAGTCGCGGCCACTAAAAACGACGCCGTGGTGGCGGGAGGCTCGTCCGGCAGAGACACGCTTGGGAAGAGGCTTCTGAGCCTGGTGTACCCGAAACGCAGCGCCGTAATCGCCATCAGGAAGTGGAAAGAGGAAGGCCGTACGGTCCGCAAGTTCGAGCTCAGCCGCGTCGTCAAGGAGCTCCGCAAGCTCAGGCGCTACAGACACGCCCTCGAGGTTCTCTCCCCCTTTTCTTCTTCTTCTTATTCTTGAAAGAATTTTTTTCTTTGTTTTTGTTTTTGTTTTTTGTTTTTAGCTGAGAAATGTGAACAAGCATTTTGAAATTCCATGGATTTAATTAGATTAAACAACAATTTCTTGTGTTAGCTTAACTAGTTGAAGAAGTTAACTAAACTTCTACCTTAGTTCACAAGAAGAAGAAGAAGAAGAAGAAGAAGAAATGTGTTAAATTTCATATTTTTGGACGCTTTGACCTTCTATTGGATTTCAAATATGAGGAGGCGATTGAAAATTAATGTTCCTAAGTTCGGGGAGGTATTCCCCTTTTGTCTTTTTTGAAGGAAAGTTTTATCATTAAAGTAGAGTTACTTTTTTTTAGTTATTTATGTTTGCTTAAACTGTTTGTGAAGTTCTATGGGAGATAAAATGACATGATCTTTTGTTCATAGGATGACATGTTTCATTGGTTTAGAAACTTTGTGAGTATAGTGGACTTTGAGTTTCCCCTGTTTTACTATATTGTTTTGATTCTTAAAGCAGATATGTGAATGGATGACACAACAAAAAGATATCAAATTGCAAGCCGGCGACTATGCCATTCACTTGGACTTGGTTGCGAAAGTTCGTGGCATAAATAGTGCGGAGAAGTTCTTTGAGGACATGCCTGGTCCAATGGTAGACCACTCCACTCATTCAGCTCTTCTTAACAGCTATGTCCAGAACAACTTGTCGGCCAAAGCTGAAGCTCTCATGGCAAAAATGTCAGAATGCGGTTTAGTGAGGAACCCTCATCCATATAACCACATGATATCGCTTTACCTCTCAAATGGGCAACTAGAGAAGGTTCATGAAGTGATTCAGGAACTAATGAAGCATACTTCACCTGATATTCTTACTTACAATCTGTGGATCACAACCTGTGCGAAACAGAACAATGTCAGAGCTGCGGAAACGGTTTTCCGGGAGCTAAAGAAGGGAAAGCTGGACCCTGACTGGGTTACATATAGCTGCTTAACCAACTTGTATATGAAAAGCGGGTTCAGTGAAAAGGCTGCACTCACTTTGAAAGAGATGGAGAAAATGGTGTCCCGGAAAAACCGCATTTCTTATTCGTCTCTCCTAAGCCTGCATGCAAACATGGGAGATAGGGATGGTCTTCGACGAATTTGGAAAAAAATGAAGTCATTGTTTCGCAAAATGAACGATGCTGAGTACCATTGCATGATAGCTTCTCTTCTGAAACTCGAGGAGTTGAGGGAAGCTGAGGATCTCTATGCTGAGTGGGAGTCGGTTTCTGGGACTAATGACTCTCGAGTTCCAAATCTGCTTATTGCAGCTTACATCAATAGAGACCAAATGGGAATGGCTGAAACTCTATACAAGCGGATGTTAAAGAAAGACATCGCCGCCTCTTACACCACTTGGGAGCTTTTTACATGGGGATATTTGAAGCAGAAGCAGGTGGAGAAAGTGCTGAAGCATTTCAAGAATGCTGTGAATAGTGTGTCGAAATGGGATCCTGACGAAAAATTTGTTAGCGTAGTATTCCAGTTGATTGAAGCGCAAGGGAGTGTTGAAGGGGCAGAGAAACTTTTGGATATTCTAAGGAAAGTTGGTCATGTAACTACAGGGATATATAATTCACTCTTACAAACTTATGCCAAAGCTGAAAAGATGCCACTCTTGGTTGAGGAACGGATGAAGAAGGACAATGTTCAGTTGGATGAAGAGACTCGTGAGCTAATGAAGAAAACTAGCAAAATGTGTGTGAGTGAAGTTTCTAGCTCTTTTCTTAAAACTTAGATATAGTGCAGAATGAAAATTTTCCTGTGATTTTTATTACAAGCCAGAGAAGAGTAGTCCAAAATGAGATCATCTTCATGATTAAAACCATGTTTTCTGGCTTATTTACAGTAGTCTAGTGATCAAGTTTTCAATTTAGTCAAAAGAGTAACCATACCAATCCTTGTACCAATTTTATATGATGTGGCAGGTAAATCAATATTCTTTTGTCCGAAAATAGTTTTTAAAGTAGAGGGTTCTGGGGCGATAAATACTCTGAACCTGATTTGTACCCATAAGATGCTGCTTTATAGTGGATGATGCTCTTCTTGCTGATGAGCTCTGGGCTCCTGCTTTTTCTTCCAACTATTACGCGATCTATTTGCTCATGATGTGGTGAAATTGGCCCTATTTTTTTTTTTTAAAAAGTTGGGGTTAGGGGATTTAAACTTTTACCTTTAAGTGGAGTCCGGTGTGCTTTTATTGCTAATTTATGCTTACAACCAGCATGAAATTAGCCCTACTTAATGAGATTTCTAGCAGCAATGGTTGGTTTGTTCTACCACGTGTTGTTGTTTTCAGGGTAGCTTCGTTGGTTTGTGTTCTGGCCCCTGTCTGTGTTTCTGTTTTTCTTTGTTCTATAAATTTCCGTGTATCAAAAACAACAACTACAACATTTATCCGAACAAAATGTACCTGAATCTGTCACAAAACCTTGATCTCAATGTAATTTATTTACATCATGCACCAAACATTTCTAGGTGGTTATGGAGAAGGTTGGTATGATGTTAAGCTCTAGTGTTGCATACAATTTCATAAGCAAAAGGTTATTTGATAAAATCTCCAACTTACAATCATCTTTGGTCGAATTCTGCTCTTATTTCACTCCATGCTAGCTTGCAGACAGCCTTCTTTCTCTCTCATTGGAAAAAGAATACATTATTACAACTTAGAAGAAAAAAGTATAAGATGAGCATATGACTAAGAAACTTTTTAACATGTACAATTATAAACACTGATGAGATTATGGAAATTAGAATCTGATTGTAGAAATTTCATTGATGAGAATCTGATTGTGGAAATTTCATTGATGAGAATTCTAACTTTTAACAGAAATTACAATCGAAATTTTGGAATATATAAATCATCTGACTACAACCTGATCATATAAATTTACACTGATGAAAATTCTAATTTCTATAGAAATTTACATTGCAGACAGCTTTCTCTCTCTCATTAGAAATGAAATACATTATGACAGGAAAAACAAAAGTATAATGCAAGGCGTATGTATAAAGTTGGGACTATAAATTACCTCTATTTACCCTCTCACAGAATGTAGCAACCTTCTAACTATAACCTGATTATAGAAATTTCTTGTCCGGAAGAACAAACCCAATGCAGCAAGAGACCCCAAAAGGGAAGCAGACGCCATGATAATAAAAGACAACATAAAACAGTGCTTCCCAAAACATGAATTATCTTCAGCTGATGCTTCCTTATCATATATATACCCAAATACTCTAACAGAGAATATGTAAGAGCCAACAGGGCTTGCTATGGTGATTGTGTTAAATATGGTGCCCATATGAGCCACACCAAATATCTCAGAAGTTATTGTGGGCATCAATGACCATTGAGAACCATAACAAACACCAACTATTATTGAACCGATGTACAGAGCACCGGGCAAACCGGAAGCTATGACTAAATTGCCTAAGCTCATGGCTGCTAAAGTGATGACCATGAACAATGGCCTCGCCCATCCTTTTGCGTGCAGGGCATAATCCGACACATAACCAGCTCCGAAACGGCCAAGAAAATTCCAAATGCTCCATAGTGAGACCAACGAGCCTGTCTCGAAGCTTGTGTAACCGAGTGATCCTCCTATCTGGCTCATGTTATTCACCATGGCGAGACCTGGTCCCATACTGCATGCCATCGCTAGGAACAAGATCCAAAAGTCCATAACACTCATTGCTTGAAGAAGATTCAAGTTTTCTTCCGATTGTAATGTCCTGTAATCATTTGTATCCATCTCTTGGTCGGAATGTTGACTTGCAAACATTTTTTCGGTGCCCTGTTGATTTGGGTCAACCATCAGTGGATCCTCCTCGGTGCATAAAGTCTCTGAAATCCTATCAGATTCCCTTTTCCAAGCTCTAATTGCAACGCAAAGAGGTGAGACGAGTAACAAGAGAAGTACAACAAACACAAAGGCACGAACGATTAATCGCAAAGTAACAATGTGCTCTATTATTATGACAATCATAAGATAAGCAGCAACAAGCATAGCAATCATTGACAAACTATCGAGATGCTTCTTCTCGGCTCCATCGCTCGTGTCATGGAACCTTACAAACCACATGAGCAACAAGGTATCTACAGTTGGCAATAATGCCAGCACAAGAAGGAATGAGGTGGGCTTATTGTATAAAAATGTTTCATATACTTGAACCAATATTGCTCCACTCAGGCCAAGAAACCCCTAACCAGGAAAAAGAAAATATCACAGCAAGAAATCAACTTCTGTAATGTTAGCAAACAGAAATTCAACTATATTATAGATAAGCATTTTTGAGTGCTATATAGCATAAGCTTCGCCGCCAATAAAAAAGTCAAATACAGCTAGTGATTCTACAAAAGATAAAGGGCCTTGTCATTTACTAAAAATTTGGTGTACTATTATGAAAGCAGAGCAATTTGCAGGAAAAAAAAATAAAGGATTATACAAATTAAGGCTTTCTTGGTGAAGAAAAGGATACAATAAATGAAAGAATATGCACAATCACCGATACCAAGAACTCTTCTCAAAACGTCTTTGAGGTATAGGTAACTAACATGTTTAAGTGCAATCTTCACTACATAATTTGAAATACAAAACTAGTGTCAGTCCCCATATGAAGGACCAATGTCCACAAACTTGGCATAAAAATGTAGAAGAAAAACTTCCCAGAAAAGAAAATTTAAAAACTTCCCTATAAAAATGGAGAGCAAGAAAATCCAAATACTCCAACAAAGTAGCTTCATGATACCGCAACGAGACTTTTTCTTCATATGCCTTGGATTATATTGAAAAATTTAAGTACAATAAAAAACTGGTCAGTCCCAATATGGACCACATTGGGATTGTTTGTAGCTTCTTAATATTAGAGAGTAAATATTTACAATATAGTTACCTTTGAATTCTTTTCATCAATTATCAAATTAGGAAATATCTTTGATTTGCAATTTTAATTTGTATTTATATAGATCCCTATTGATACAGCTCCGTAGTAGTAAATCCTCTCATTTTATCCTCTCATTTTCTAGTCCGTGGATGGAAGTACATTACCAAATCACCTTAAATTTATCTTCGCTTCTCTCTTTTATTTTCTTCCTTAATTTTTAATACTAAAAAGTGATCACCATTTACAAGTGCATTTCATTAACAGCTAGCATTTAAGGGTAAACTTACATTTGGTTCATAAGTTTCTACGTAGGTTAATTATATAACTATACCTTGTAGTTTTAATTATTTCTCAATCTATTTCTCTGTTTTAAAAAAAATACAAAGGTATCTTTTGAATTTAAAAAACTCGTTTCAATTTTATCTCTCGCAGACTTTTTGGACAAACAAATGTGAAAATAACACATACCCTTAATTATACCGAGTTTATCTTTAAAATATATTTTTTTCTTGAGAAAAATTTTAAAAAATATTTTAACATTTAAAAAGTCATAAAACTTAAAAACTTTTTCTTGAAATTTAGTGTTTTGTTTTATGAGTTTTTATGTTTTTATTTTCATGAGATATTTTTCATAACTATTTAAAGATAAGTATGTCATTTTGTTCAATTTTTTTTCCTATATATAAGGGTGAAATTAAATTAAGTTTTTTAAATTTAAATGGTACATTTATAGTTTTTAAAAATCAAAAAATAAATTAAAAAATAGTTAAAAATAAGTGATATAATTATATAATCAACCTTTTTTCTACATTAACAAATAACTTTCAAAACTACTAATAAGCTGTTTGATACATTGATTTAAAACTGTTTCAAGTAGTTCAAAGATAAAATGATTCAAACTGGTATTTAATGAAATAATAACTAAGGCTAGTTCAAATCATAAAGAGGTTTTTAAAACGGCTAAAACTCTCAAAATCTCAACTTTACTCCTTTTTAAGTGTAAATAATTTAAACCATTTTTTATGATAAAGATCATTCATCTTTTTTTCATAAACTATAATTTTTTAAATATCAATTTTTTTTAAACTTAATATAATATTTTATACTCGTTTTAAAATTTTAAAACAAATTAAAACTATCGTTTAAAACATATTATTAAAATAACCTATTGTTTTAAGTTCTAAACCACGACCTTCCAAACCTGCCCATCAAACCAACCATAAAACACCCATTTTTTAGTAAACTGGCCTCAAACTAAACGTGATTGACAAAAAATTCAACCCTTTTTATTTGGCAATTTAGCTTCCACAGAAGCAAACTAGAAAACACAAAAGGCCACAAATCTTGACATCGAAATGCAGAAAAAATTTCCCACAATTCCTAAAGAAAAAACACAAAAAAAGAAAATTTCAAATAAAACTCTGTTATTACCTTCATAATACCAACAATGGTCCCGCTATAACGAGGGAAGTTCCTCACCCCCGTGACGACATTAGCCGTATTGAAGAACGCCTGGGCATGGGCAGCCACAAGCATGAAGATGCACATGGCCGGCACGGGGATGGGCCTGGGAATCAGGCCTGCGACGGCGGCCCACATGAGGAAATAGCCCAAGAAGCACTGGGCCGCCCCGGCGAGGAGGACGGGCCGAGGCCCACCAATAGAAGAGGAGTAGAGAAGGCCTGCAAGGAGGCCGCAGTTGACGCCGATGTCTTTGAAGACGGAGACGGCGTCGAGAGTGGACTGGTCGTAGCGCTGAGTGGACTTGAGGGCGTCGGAGTAGAGGGAGAAGGTGTAGAGAGAGCCGCTAGTGGTCTGGATCCATATGCTCGCCGCCGTCGTTGCCCATTTGCTCTTCACGAGATTCTTGAGATTTTCGGCCATTTTTTTTCTTTTTTGGGATTTTTTGGATTTGGATTGAGCTTTTCTTTTTTTCTTTGTTTTTTGGGAGTGATCACTTTATTGTTGTGGCTACTATGTAGTCAGGGTACTGTGTAGTGATAAAGAGGGTGTCTGAGTTCTGACTGAATTTGGAGGTTGTTTGGGTTTTTGTGAAGGACACTTGTAAGTTTGCGGGGCTGCCTGTTTGTCAGTTGAAATCTACACCCGTCCGTCGGCTTAGTATTACAAGTGTGTGTAACATTAGAGTTAAAACGAGAAGTTAAAATTAATTTATTAAAAAATATAAGAGTTTTATATTATAATTTATTTTTATATTTTATTACAACGTAGAAGAGTTTTATACATTAATATTATATAGTTAGAAAGACATTGGTAAATGCTCAAGGTTAGATTGGGTTATGGATTCGACAACAGCATGATAAATTTGCACGTTACTTGTCCTATTTGTCTTATTTTCACTCTTAATTATCAAATTTAATAATTTCAAAATATGTACAGTTTAATACGTCTCTTAATATTTGCTCCTCTAAAGTTTTTAAAGCAAGATAAAATATTGTAAAAAAATCTTTGATGAAAGAATAATAAAATAGAGTCAGAAAAAGGGAGATTTTTAAAGAAAATTAACCCTAAAAAATAAAGAATTAAATATGAAATAAAAAAACAGATGTTATTCTTTAGTTTTAATTTTTTGAGAATACTATTTTAGATCTCTTTTTAAAATTATTATCTGCCACATTTTTTTGACAATAAATAATTTTTTAATAAGGGTCAAATTTTTTTTTTTAAAAAAAAAACGTTTAGGTTTAGGCAGCTAAAAAGAGATTGTTATGTATAAATTTATCATGATTTTTTGCCGCGTAATTTTATAATTTTTTATTTATTATTAAGGGAAAATTTGTATCCAATTAATCAAACATATGCAAACATCAATGCAAATGATCTACAATATATGAGACTAGTCTTATTGATAAAATCGGATGAAGCTTAAAGAAAATGATGTATATTGAGATCTGACGACAAAAAAGTTCCTCTGCACACCAATAGTCGGCCATGTATAAAGCTTGTTTGGACAATATCTCTACAATGGATAGAATCTTCCTATAGATTGACAGCGAGTACCTTATAGCATTGAGGCCATGATCATTTCTAAATATACAAAAGCAGTGTTTTTGGGTAAACAAACTAGGGCCCTAGTTACCAATTAACTGTGTGTTTGGCTAAGGTGGTTTATACCACTAACTCAGTTATAAACAGTATAAAACTCTCATATGCTGTAATAAAAATTTAAAAAGTTGCTACAATGTAAAACTCTCATATGCTGCAGTAAAAACAGTTATAACCAATAGTTCCTACCACCATGTCAAACATCATGTAACTTGTTCGAACTGAAACGGCAGAAATGCCCAAACGACAGTAAAAAGGGCAAAAAGAGTTTAAACAGGCAGAAAGAAAAAAGAAAGCAAAAAAGGATTATAATCGAAAAGTCGACAACAACAACGAATAAACGACGACAATGGGGAAAGGCAGAAACATGAAAAACGTCAAGAAGTGATCAACCCTCGACAAAGAGAAAACGAAGAACCGAAACGAAGGAAGCGTAAAAACGACAATAAATGAGAAACGACAAGAGGAAAAGAACAATCAGTGACGCAAAGAGAAAGAAGGAAAACTACACTGCGTAAAGAAACGACAATAATGCAGTAAACGACAAAAAAATAAAAACGACAGATAAACAACAACAAAACTTAAGCCACAGAACTGTCAAAAATGAATGATAAATAGAAAACCAAAGCCAAATTGAAAACAAGGAATGATGAGAAAACAACTAGTAACGAAGCCTAAGGAATATCAACCATAAAAACGACAATAAAAATAAAACGACAATAAATGAGTAAACATGGACGATGCACAAAACGTTATAAACTAGAAAAACGACGACAAATAAGAACAACAACACATGAAAACTTGGTGCTTTTCTACATTCCACCTTGCATATTTTCTTTTGGTATTTCCTCTGAAAGATACAAAATTAATTAATACATGACAGGTATACATGATGGTTATCACAACAGATATAGAGTGTTTTTTTTTTTTAATGAACCTTTTACACAATATATATTTAGAATAATAAAATGGATTTTTCCATGGTCAGATGCAAGGAAGCTTGACATGAATGCATGAAACAAAAAATCCATGGAGAATTATCACACAAGAAGATGATCATTTTCACTCTTAAACAGAAACTTAATTCTTTTCCTCCTTAAACCATCTAAAAAAATCAATAAATCACTTCTTTTGCAATATTACCTTTCACTTTCTACAAACAAAGCACTCATATTCAGCACCACTTTCCTTGTCTTGAAGAATTTTGCAGTCTTCTAAGCACAACGGCCTGATAAAACCTCTTGGAGTGAAAGAACAATGCGAGAACGACCAGACACCCGAAAAAGCGACAGCAGCCATGACAAAAAAGGATAACATGGAGCAGTGAGTTCCAAAGCAGGTGTTTCCAGAGGCTTCTTTATCATAAATATACCCAATTACTCTCGCAGAAGGTATGTAAGACATAACAGGACTGGCTATGCCAATGGCATTGAAAATAGTCCCCATTTGTCTAACACCAAATACTTCAGAAGTGATTGTGGGAATTAGAGACCACTGCGAGCCATAACAAATGGCCACCAACATTGAGCCTAGGTACAGGATTTCCACGAAAACCGGAGGCGATTATGACATGACGAACGCTCATGGTTGCAAGAGTTGCTGCACTCATCACTGGCCTTGCGCATCCTCTAGTGTGCAACAAATAGTCTGACAAATACCCCGCTCCAAAACGACCAAGAAAATTCCATATGGGACATGAAAGAAGTTATCTCTTGTGAGGTGTAACTCAGAGACTGACCCAATTGGCTCATGTTGTTTATGGTGGCCATACCAGATCCCAATCCACAAATCATGGCCAAAAACAACAACCAGAAGTTGGTATTCCCTATGGCTTGTAAAAAATTCATGTCGTTTTCTTTGTGATCTTCGGTCGTTTCAAGTAACGGATTATGACCCTCAATTGAAAAAGTTTCTTGGGTTTTCTCAACCATGTTTTCACTTTCTGCTTTAATAGCAATTCCGAGTGGAGAGGCAAGTAAACTAGAAGAAAGATGAAAGTAAATTTGCGAGCTGATATGGATGAAGCGAAGATGTTCTCCACGATTATTAGTGGCATGAGATAAGCATAAGCGATCAAAGCGAAGGTAGAGAGAGAATTCAGATGCTTCTTTTCATTTGATGTGGTGGATTCATGGATTCTGACTAAGAACATGAGCGAGAGGGAGACCAATGCAGGCAACAAGGCAAGGCATAAGGAGGAAAGTGCTTGGTTTGCCTTGCAACAGTGTGTTGTAAACTGGAACAAGCATTGCCCCACCAAGACCGAGAAAGCCCTGAATTAGAAGAAATAATGTAGAAATTAATCACAATTTATATGTTTTAGATTAAAAAAAATACATTAAAAAAATACATTTTCATCTGTAGTTTGGGAGTATTGGGCGAGATTTTGCATACATACCATAGGAATGTGGAAAAGTGACCTTTTTTTTTTTAATAATCGATCAACAATTGACTAGATAGTTAATCACTAATTGACCGATATAATAAGTGTTTAACTAATGTCAGTCAATGTAATTTATTAATCTAATCGACCAACCATTGACATTTCCTTAAAAAAAACAGTTATATTTTTTAATGTGTCATTTGGTACACGTATTTAGAATGTTTTAAAAGCCTGTTTGGTCTTAAACCTATATTCTTCCTTAAACTAGCATTTGATAACCAAAAACTCAAACTTAATTCAAACTATAATGTAACAATTTAAACTCCAAATTCTCTGAAATACCCCCCTCTTGTTTTCAAGGTTTTAAACCCATATTTTAAACCACACTTTTTAAATTTTTCGTTTTAAACAAAAAAAACTTCAAATCACCATATTTTAAACCCTTGAAACAAACTGACGCTTGGTTTTACTCTTTTTGATTTTCTTCTTTCAAATCTACTTTTTTTTTTTCCTTACTATATGCCGTTGTCGCGTGAGAATTCATCTTTATTAGCAAAGGGCACTAAAATATATATTTCATACAAATTAAGGGTAGCTAGATCTCTAAAAATAAATATCATTGTCAAAAATTTAAGAAAAAAAAAAAGTAAAGATCCTAGAACACCAATCCTTCAATCGTAGCTTTAAAAGGAAGAAACTGCCGTTATTCAAAAAGAGGGAAACAAAAATACCACTTCTATTAAAAATTGGAACACAAATTTGCACTACTTCATGATCATGATTGATGAAGTACATGAACATAAGCTTTTATCTCTACATACCTTCAAGATTCCAACAATGGTCCCACCATAACTTGAGAAATTCTGGACCTGTGTCCAAGAACATCTGCCCCTGCTCCGCCAAGAACATGAACAACCACATCACCGGCACCGGCGGCCGGCGTATCACTTCAGCCACCGCCGCCCACATGAAGAAGTATCCTACGAAGCACTGAATCGCCCCAGTCGCATGCACCACCCAGGGCCCACCAAGACGGCGGCCTATTCCAGTGGTAACAGCGGAGTAGAGAAGGCCAGAGAGCACGCCGGCGTTAATGCCGATGTCCTTGAAGACGGATACCGTGTCAAGCGTCGGTTGGTCGTAGCCCTGGCTCGACTTGAGCGCCGCCGAGTAGATGCCAAAGGTGTTCAATGCCCCAACGGCGCACTGGATCCACACGCTTGCCGCCGTCGCCGTCCACTTGCTGTTGCTAAGACTCCTCAACGGAGTCCGAATCTCCATTTTCTTAGGTTTCTTCCGACACAAGAAACCTGGTTTTCAGAAAAACTTTTGTTTGAGAAATGTGTTATTAATTGATCAATTAATCTTTCATGATCATTTTATTGTTATTCAAAGATTTGATGTCCATGTTATTCTAAGATCTCATTCAGAATAATTTTTTTTTAAGAATTTAAAAGTCTTTTTTAATAGGATTTGGTTGGTCGTGAAATCTTCAAGCACCTTAACCACTCCCAAAAAACTAACAAAAACATAAATAACTTCAATACATGCTTATTTCGTGGGGAATTATTAAGTTAATTAATCACATTCCTTTGCTTTAGGAAGTTGGCTAAAATAATACATGTTTAAAATAATTAAGAGATTTTTGAAGCTTCTAAAAGCAACGCTAAACTGGTCAATTGGGGGGACTTTGAAATTGTTTTTATTGGTTTTGTCAGCATTCATGTTCTGAAAACAGCTTTTTTTTCTAGTAGTGTAATAGCCCATTTGGAAACACATTTCTGCTCAACTCATGTTAGGTCAAACTGGTTTTATTATATTGTTTTCTCTCATAAAATTTAAATTGATACAGTATTTTTAGATCAAATCAGTTCGAACCACGATCCAAATGGGCTGTAAGCTTCATCGAAACAAGAGAGAAATAAGGCACTAAATTATGAGGGAAAAAAGTGCCAACCTAGCTAATTTATGAGCTACAACATTTTCATATATCCTGATCTAAACAATAGAAAGGGAGCGGAAATCTTAAGCCAAAACCACAGCCTTTAACCTCAAATTCTAGATCTTCCAATGCACTAGACCATCAAGCAAAGCAAAGGAGTCCACAACGTTCTTAAGATCACCTTAAGTTAGTACACTCTGCCACCCGACTTCTAGGGTGTTTGGAAGGGTGGATTGAACTCTAAAGTTCCCATCGCAAACAGTATAAAGCTCTTACATGCTACAGTGTAAAATAAAAATATGCTACAGTGTAAAGTTTTCACATGTTATAATGAGCGGTTCAAACCATTGTAGTTTGAGCTCCCCTCTGAAACACCCTATTCAACCAGCAAATTTAAGTATAATAGTCATTTATCCCTTGAGTCGAACTCACTTGAGCCAAAAAGCAGCAAGATAAGTTAAGTCAAGAAAAGGTAAGTTGTGCAGTCTCATATTGTTTGAGGATAGTTACGGTTCACAAAGAAGGACATCATTTCCCTATGATATAAGACATTTTGAGGCAATTTCAAAAGCAAAACCATACAAGCTTGGCCCAAAATGGAAAGTATCTCTCTACCAAATCACAAGCCACCACAGCTAAAGTCACATACCTCTTACCGAAGGAAGCGCCAATACTAAGCTTTGCTAGACCAACCGAAGGATCTACCAAGCCCTCTGGAGCTTTGGCACGAGAAATCACAACCACCTTGAACTCAACAAACCTTGGCCGGATCCAAGGAATCCAAAAAGCAACTTGGATTACATCTCAGAAATACTGTAAAATGTATTAATTTATCCTGTGCTAGAAACTTTTGGATTGTTTTACTAGCCACAATTTTATGCGCATTGTGTCCAAAAGCCAGAACAAAATTTTAGAATCAGTTTCAAACTAGAGCTTAAGCATTGAACAAAGTTTTAGAATCAGTTTCAAACTAGAGCTTAAGCATTGCGGACTTTCATTTGTAAGAAAAATGCCAAACTTTGCGAGTCACTGTGCCCTTCCAATTGTTTGTTGATACCAGCATTTACATGCAGACAACAAAGACTTTTTTGCTGGAAATTAGTAACATATAACTAGTGAAGCTACTGTGTTAACGGACTATACAGCATTACAGAATCAACGATAAGTACTCAAAAGACTTTTAAGCAAAGCACAAAACAACTTATGTGAAGGAAATGTACTCCAATACGTGATAGCAGCTGAAAGGCATGAAAGGATATAGAATGATTTACATGTGGGATTGAACATATATATATACATAGAACGATTTACATGCTCGAAGATAGTAAAACTAGCCACGCTATAAAACAAGAAAAAAAGATTGCTGCTTTAGTATGCATGTTACAAACAAATTCCGATTGTGGACAAACTTTTTGGCAGTCGCTAACATATCTAGCAGTAAAGATATTCATTTTCACTTAAGCAGCAATCACCTTAAAATATCTCCTTTGACAAATAAATCTAAGAAACTTATATGATCATTTTACAAAATAGAGACTCACGTGCATAAACTAGAAGTCCACCAGCCGCCAGGCACACAATAAGACGGATCAACATCGGACTTGATTTCACTTTTCTTCCGGAAAAAAAACCTTTTTCTCCTCCCTGAACCATTCTAGATTGCTGAATGCTGCCTCTGCTATTACTTTCCGCTTGTACGCACAACACAAAGCACCAACATTCATAATTATCATTCTTGTCTTGAAGAAGACTGCAATCTTCGAATCACAACCGACTGATAGAACCTCCTGGTTCGAAAGAACAAGGCGATACCAACCAGGCACCCGAAACAAGCAACAGCAGCCATGATGAAAAAGGATAACATGAAGCAGTGAGTGCCGGTGCAGGTGTATCCGGAAGCTTCTTTGTCGTATATATACCCAATGACTCTTACTGAGAATATGTAAGAGCCAACAGGACTGGCTATGGCAATGGTATTGAAAATAGTACCCATGTGTCTTACACCAAATATTTCGGAAGTGATTGTGGGCATTAGTGACCACTGTGAGCCATAACAAATGCCCACGAAGATTGAACCCACATACAGATTTCCTGAAAAACCGAAGGCGATAATGATGTGGCCTGCAGTCATGGTTGCTAGAGTGACAGCAATCAACAATGGCCTTGCCCATCCTCTAGTATGCAGGAAATAATCTGACAAATACCCCGCTCCAAAACGACCAAGAAAATTCCATATACTCCAAAGGGAAACAAAAGAAGTTATCTCTAGTGATGTGTAACCGAGAGACTGACCCAATTGGCTCATGTTGTTTATGGTGGCAAGACCGGAGCCCATTCCACATACCATAGCTAGAAACAACAGCCAGAAGTTGACGGTACACATTGCTTGCAAGAGATTCTTGTCCACTTCTTCACCAGGCGAAATGTTGCAATCTGAAGTGACCTTCACTTGAGCGTTGACAGAACATGGTAGTTCTTCATAGTCTAAAGGATTTTCTTCGGCAGAAACCTTGGAGGACGTTGTTGGGTAAGAGCTATCCAGTAACGGATTGCTCTCAGTTGCGGATGTTTCTTGTGTTTGTTTTACCGGGTCTTCGCTCTCTGCTTTGATTGCAATTCCAAAGGGAGAGGCAAGTAGAAGCAGAAGAAGTACAAAAATAGATATGCGTCCCCATGTCGAAAAGGTTATGATGTTCTCCAAGATTATTACTGCCATGAGATAAGCTACAATGATAAGAGCAACCGCTGAGAAAGAATTCAGGTGCTTCTTTTCATTTCCTGTGTTTGATTCATGGATTCTCACCAATGGCATGAGCAAGAGGGAGACAAATGTGGGCAAAAGGGCAAGCACAAGAAGGAAGGTGCTTGGCTTGCCTTTGCATAGTGTGTCATAGACTTGAACGAGTACGGCCCCACTAAGACCAAGAAATCCCTGACCAAATGAATTTGCATAATGTGTCATAGACTTGAAAGAGACAAATAAACATGTTGCAGATCATACGATATTTTTTTTTTAAAAAAAAGGCCTTATGGCCATTTTCATTCTCTGAATAGTCCTCCTTAGAATAGTCAATAGTGGAATGGAAAATGTCATTTTTTGATTAACTCAATGCCGTGATGTTTTAAACAATTCAGTCTGTTAGCGGTTGGAACTGCTTTTAATGGTTGGAACCCTTTTTTGGTTTGAATTTAGTGAGAAAAAATACTGTAGGAGAAATTGTTGAAACCATAAAAAACATTTAGAACCGTGATTGCGAAACAGGGACTCACTCTTATTTCCAACATAAATATCCGTTTAAACATCCTAGACACACAATTAAAGTCGTTTATATTCCAAGGGGCCAACCAAGTAAGCTGGACACACAAATAGTCACGAAATATATGCCCTCTTTCCATCCGACACAATTCAATCCTTTTAGCTACAATATTTTCTCTTACAAAAATTTAACTTTTTGTTTGAACTTATGAACCAATCAAGCCAATACAAACATGAAAAAATGCATAAAGATTTTTTTATTTTTTTTTAGCAATGTACTTAGACATTTCACCATCAAGATGTTCAATTTTTTTATTTATTTTTATTTATTTTTTTTAGCGATGTACCTGGACATTTCACTATCAAGATGTTCATTGATATTTTTGTATTACACGATGACTACAAACCACAAATCGTAAACATGGTGGGGTCATGGGTGGCGTCGCAGCTCTTTGAGCTCTCCAACACAAGCAAAGGCAGATGAATTTACATACGCATAAGCCAACTACCACCGCCACATCTTTATCATGAAAGAAGGCTTGAACCCAATTCCAAACCACATCTTTGACAAATGAACTATTCAGCACAAAAAAAGTACGCATTTATATTTCAAACCCACAAATTTATACACATACTAGCTTTTTTTTTCCCCTGATTTAGTAGCAATCTTCTTCGCAAAGGGTGGAGGTATTTTCTTTTAATTTTATTTTTAGACTTCGTTTGGCAATTAAGAGAAAAGGATTTATACCCAGTTAGTTTTTTTTTTTTCCCTAATTTAGTTGTTAGTTTCCTTTTTCTAGAAATTACAAAATATCCACTTGAGTTTTTATTATAGTGATACGGTGTATGAGTTATTGATTTTTAAACTTAATTCACCTTTCATATTATTTGTCAAAATAATTAGGATTTCTATAACAATCCAAAGGAAAACGAGTAGTCTATAGAATTTTATGCTATTTTTGCGGCGTTAAAACAATCACAAATCCTTTTCATTCTTTTAAGTCCAACTTAACGAATGAGATCAAAACGGTAAATTCCTTAACCTAACGGCTTTTTCTTTCACCTCCATTTCCTCCCCTCCCAGAAAAATGGTCAGATTCAGAGACCAAAAAAAGTCTCACTTTTCTTTTTTTTTAAAAAAAAATCTTCAATTACCAGAATTAAAAAAAAAAACAAAAATTTTAAAAAAAAAAAGAAGAAGAGAGGATCAAAATTCATAATTCATACCTTCATGATTCCGACGATGGTCCCACTATAGCCGGAGAAATTCTGGACCCCACTGACGACATTGGCGGTGTTGAAGAACGTCTGCGCGTGCGCCGCCAGGAACAAGAACAAGCACATAGCCGCCACCGGTGGCCTCCGGATCACTCCAGTCACCGCCGCCCACATGAACAGGTATCCGACGAGGCACTGCACCGCCCCGGCTACGTGGACCACCCAGGGCCCACCAAACCTCCCGAAAACCGAGGAGCTGCGGCGGCGGCGCTCTGCCACGACGGCTGCGTAGAGGAGGCCGGACAGGACGCCGGCGTTGGCGCCGATGTCCTTGAAGACCGATACCGTGTCGAGCGTCGATTGGTCGTAGCCCTGGCTGGACTTGAGTGCCGAAGAGTAGATACTGAAGGTGTAGGATGCGCCGGCGGCGCACTGGATCCACACGCTCGCCGCCGTCGCCGCCCACTTGCTGTTCAACAGACGTCGCGGAGTCTCCATTTTTTTAATTCTTTATTTTTTGAAAGCTTTTTTTGCTCCCAGTTTATCGGGGGCGTTACGAAATATGAGGAGAGCTCTTTATAAATATGAACTTTTCTTCTCCTTTTTTTATTTTTATCTCTTTTTCTTAAAAGGAATTTCTCGCACGACTGCCCCTTAAATTTATTGTATTTTTGTAATTTATACACATAATTTTTAATTTTGATAAATTATGCTATAAATTTATATATCTATATCAAAACATCTTTTATTTATACTGATAATATTTTTTTACGTAAATTTATATGTAACTTTCACATATTAAAGACATGAAAAGTTTTTTTTATAGAAAATAAACCAAATTTATATTTAAAACAAATTTAATTTAATATTTTCTATTTTGATGAAAAATTAATTAATATATTAATAAAAAAAAATTAAATTAAAATGCATAGAAATAATCATTCATATCATTAATCAACTATTTATGTGTATATTACATAACAAATTCAACAAAAAAATATGTCAATTTCAATCAAAAAACTAACACCCCTATCTATAGTAGTGATTTGTTGTAGATGTGTGAGTTTATAGTGCAACTTGTTGAAAATAAAAGTTTAAAGGACAAATTGTAAAATATAGGATAATTTTAACTGATAACAATTAAAAAATAGACTTTTTCAGAGAATAAATATGAACATTTCTTTTTCTAATGGAAAGGAACGTTTTTTTTTTTCCCTAATCCTAATGGAATAAATACCTCAAGTTTTATGCATTTTATATTCTACAAAAAAAATAAGGTCTTTTCTTCTCCTAAAAGATTAAGAAGTTTTGTTTTTGAATTTTATAATTTGAAAGGATTTTTTCTCCTACAAGAAAATGGCATTTTTATCACTTAAATTTTTAGAGAATTTGTTATTTGAATTTTTAAATTTAATATATTATAACTTTGGCATATGAATGTTAAAAAGTGCCTCAATTCAACAAAGGTGGTTAAAATTTTGATAAAATACATTGGAGTGGTATTGAGGATATAAATTCTAATCCAGAGTTTTATGTCAAATGAGCATTATAAATATTGGCTAATTAATTATATCATATCATGTTAGCTAATATGTTGCAATATTAAAACACGAAAAAAACAGCTAAAAAATATTTCAATTTTTTTTTTATTGAAGGGTTATAATTTCGTTGGTTAAATGTCACAATTTTAGGAGAGATTAAACACCATAAGAAACCAAAAAATCAGTTTTTTATTTTTATTTTTTTTTTCTAATCTCATTTTTATAGCTGCGACTATAAGATTTTTATTATTAGCTCATGTGATAACTATCAACAAAAATTGACAACTAATTGAATTGGCCGTATGAAAGTTAAGACTAAAGTTAAACAATGTGTCCTAGCGTCTTTTTAAGAGGGCCCCTAGCTTTATTCAAACACTTTGGTAGCATGATAAGTGTGTTATAGTTGTTTAAAATTTAAGTTTATGTTTTTTAAACAAGCTCACATGACGTATATGAAGGTACTTCAACTAAAACTATTAGTCATATAATTGATTTGAGTGCATTGTGCATCTAGAAATGCTTTTATAACATTCAATAGAAATATGGCAGAAAATTTGAAATATTTTACAAATAGTATAGAACATGAAAATGATTGTGACAATTACCAAGTAATTCCCTACTTTTGAAATATTTAAAAAATCATTATTTCAATTTCACATTTATAAACATGCCATTACAAACTAATTAGGCCTCTTGATCATCGTTAATGAACCTTAGAGATCTAAACAAGATAATTCAAGACGCTCGAGAATTGCAATACAAACATGATAAGCAAATAAAAATGCAAGAAAGCAATCATCATGGTCTTAATATGTGAATATTTAATTAAAATAAGATTTTTTTTGGGTATTTAATGTATTTTTTGTCTTGACTTTTATTGTAGTTTTATGACATAAATTTTCTAATAAAAGAACAAGCCAAAACTTCATGATTTTTTAAAACTTATATAGTACCTTTTTAATATTTCCAAAGAACATAGTACTAATGTAATATTTTATTAAAATACAGGTACCAAAATAAATTCTTCTTATTTTGAGTTAAGCTTGATTGTTGCTTCTGTTAGGAAGTGGTCTATTTAATTGAATTTCTTTCGTATGTGATTAGTACTGGTTAAGAAAGTCCGAATAGCTGCATTTGGAGACTATTTTTGTGGACCAACAATGTCACCATCATCCTTTACAATCCAAAAACAAGGTCATCAATCATCGTATTTATCGGGTGTTTGGCAAAGTAGTGGAACTGCGGTTCTCACCATAAACTCAGTTATAAACAGTATAAAGCTCTCACATGCTACAGTAACAATAAAAAAAATTACATAGTGTAAAGCTCTCGCATGCTACAGTAAAAGTGGTTCTCACCACTGGTTCCCACCACCTTTCAAACACCCCCTTAGTTGCACCAAAAAAAAAAAAAGGACGTTGTATTCTATTCTATTACAAACAAAAAAAAATAATCATCGTATTGAGCGGCTGCAAATGAAAAAGAATGGCAGTGATTGAGAGGGTCGCATAAAGAGCATATGTTTTTTTTTAGGAAGTTAAGAAGTATTGATTAGGAGTGTTCACAAATCAAATTATACGGATTTAGGGTCAATTTAAAATCTAATCAGTACATATTGGATTGAAAAATCTCAATCCAAAACCAATCTGTGAACTCCTCAATTCAATCTGGGTCAATTTAAAATCTAATCAGTACATATTGGATTGAAAAATCTCAATCCAAAACCAATCTGTGAACTCCTCAATTCAATCTGAAAACCACAAATTTTGAGGATTGGATTCTGCAGATTCACGGATTAAGCTTTTAATTTTATTCAAAGGCTAGCAATTAAAATTAACATGATATAATTTAATAAAATTCTACATATTACAACTCAATAGAATGCAAGTCTTTGATAATAAACTAAGT
>CAMOHE010047386.1:8459-23803 GCA_946598075.1 Artocarpus hirsutus
CTATTGTTACTTTCTGTGACTGTATTAAGATTTGATGAGGGTTGAAATAATGATGATGACAGTTGTATATTATTAAAATTTAAGGTGCTACATTAAACTATGGTTTATTTATTTGATTATGTTTTTATTTTAATTTAAGAGTTTTCATTTAAGTCCCTAGCAAATTACTTTGACGATTTGTGTTTATTTTCTAATCTTTATTTTATTTAATAAAAACTGTTAACCCCCACTTAGGGGCGTTACAAGTGCTATGACTACTACTCATGTTATCATGTAGCTTTATTCCATCCATTGACAAAATGAAATGTATATTTCTTAGATCCACACTAAACTCGGGGTGATCGGCTTTAAAAGTCTCTCATTGTGGTGAATCTGTCATATGTCTAAGCATACCATCATCTACCCATTAGTCATGATGCCATGTCAAATTCTTAGCATGCTTCACGTTTCCGAATAAACATCTTAAACATAGTACTATGACATGTGCCATAACAACTTCGTCAGCAATCCATTCTTACTGTATTTTAGCTCTTCTCCTTTGTTCCACCTTGACTCTTTACAAATTGGGCAATAATTCCCATTCTTGTACTCATTCCTATGAAGAACACAATCATTTTTATAAGCATGAATTTTCTCATTCTCCAAATTCAAGGTACTCAAAGTTTTCTTAGCCTCATACATATTAGTTAGTAATTTATTACCCCCTGGTAGAAGCCTTTCTAGAAATTCTAAAAGCTTTGTGAAATTAGAATTTGACAACCGACCCGATGTTTTCAAATTCTATAATTCAACTAAAGTGGTCGATTTAGTGAAATTGGTACACCTCTCATGCATGAGTGTCTCAGCATCATTCATCATTGTCTCAAATAAATCCGAACAGTGTAAAAAGTGTTCTTTGAAATCATTAACTATGTCAACCATATTGTCGTGATCATCCATATTATTTTCCACAATAGCTTCTTTTTCTTTACCTATTAAAGTTGAATTGAACTTAGACTCATCATGAAAATGCCACGTTTGGTAACTACTTATAATCCCATTTTGAAATAAATGTCCTCTAACAATTGGAATTGAATGAGATCTATGGTTTTCACATTGAATACAAGGACACTGAATTTTATTACTATGGGTGTGAGTTTTGGCAAAATCCATGAACTCTTACCACACCATTCACATATTCTCTAGGCAATTGAAAACCCCACATCCATTTTCTTTCCATTTCGTAGGTCCTAAATCGAAATAATATATCATGCAATTCAATTAAAACAATTGCACAAATTACACATACCCATCATATTCTAATAATAAATCATATTTATAAAATAAATTAATCATATCCATATCCAAATCACTAATCTTATCCATAAAACAATAAACATTGATTAATAATCAACAAAATCAAAACCAATTTATAAATATACGTAGTAAAACACTTACAATTAGGAAGGAGATTAAGGAAGATGGAGGTAGAGAGGGATGATGACTACAGTTTCTAAAGGTTATGGATGTATTTTTTAGAGTTGAGTTTCTGATTCGTGTCTGATTGTTGAATTGGAATAAAGGTTTTTAAGGCGTCTTCCGTGATGGTTTTTACCACGACGGTTTTCGTCTTTTCGGGCGTAACTTTCTGCATTTTTCTCCCTTACCATGATGGTCTTTTAATAAAATGTCGTTAAATAAGGGTAGTTTAATTTCAAATTTCTAATAGTGATTTAACTTAAGTAACTTTATATATGTATATATATTCACTTTTTAAATGTGGGATTTTCTTTGTACCAAAAATTTCGGTTGACAATGAAAACATTATTAATAATCTTAATGTCATACATATATCCTTTCAAAACGACAACGAGACATAAAACATCTTGATTGGAGTTTGAGTTTGATGTCTTTGGTTTTTGTTCATGATTGCCACATATGACCAATACAATACAACTAATAGAGACGGAATTTTGACACGTTCAATGAGGATGGGAAAGACCCTATACATATCAATTACACATCTTGTAATATGTTCAATGGCCTGATTAGACTAGTTTAAAAGTATGCTAATTAAGTAGAATCTGGTTATACGTGGACAAAAACTAGATCAAGAATAATGTCTTATTGATGAAAGCACAACGAAACATGAAAAAATAGATTGGACTTGAATCTGAATGTGACGTGTTGTAGTAATTAATAATATTCTTAGTTAGGTAACTAGGAAATTAATACAAAGCAGCGAATCAATATTGCATTGGACGTGTGACAAATATTGAGGCATTATGATAAGTTCCAAAATACGACTAGCTAGAATATGAGTTTAAAAGGGAGAAAATATATATATATAGATAGATAGATGTGTGTGTACACGTCCATAAAAAAACACATAACACATGTATATTATAAGTTTGTATGTGTGTCCATATTATTACAACTTTTACACTTTGGTTTGGCTAGTAAACTAAATAAACATTATAGTCTAAATTTTAAATAATAGAAAATTAAAATAAGTGACATTCTCTCTCTTTTATATCAAAAAAAAAAAAAAAAAGAAGCAAAGAGTTATGGATTTATGGGTTTTTAAAGGACGAAATTACTATTGCCTTCAATAGTTGAACTTTGAATTATGGTACAACTTAAAACATTGACCACGTAGCTGTTAAAAAAAAACATATACCACATAACCAGAAAGAAATCTTTATCCTTACTCTTAACAACTACAATTTCAGAAATAGAGGAGACAAGCGTTATCTACTTTTAACTTTTTTCGAGCTGAGGATCTATCTATTGCGCAATAATTGCACTATAACTTGCTGTACGCCAGCAAATTATCAAATCCTAAATAATACTATTGGTATTTAAATTGTCCCAATAAAACAGTATCCCACACCATTATTACGTTAACAGTAACGACAACTTTTTCTTTTCCTCATCTATTTAGAAAAATGAAAAATGTTAAAAAAAAAAAAAAAAAAACCTTCACTCTCCAATTAATTATACTGCGGAAATGTGAACTTCAGATTTATCGGATACATATTTAGTGGTTAAAACTAATCAAAACTTGACATAGATCTGAACTAAAAAAAAAAAAAGAAAGAAAAAAAGCTTGTGTCGTAAAACTGAGAAACATTTTAGTTACAGCATGCCACCTAATGTTCTCTTCGTTTTTTTTACAAAAAAAAAAAAAAAAAAAAATACACTATGGCATTTTTTTTCCCCTTTTAAAACATTCTACAACAGGCATCTTGTATTGTTCTGCTAGTATAATAAGTTCTCTTGGAAATTTGATAAAATTTTAATGATCTAATTTATAATTAGAGGCATTAAATATTTGACGGTATACTATTTTTAACGTGTAGGCTAATGGATTAAATTGTTAAAATTTAATTAAATGATTGAAAAAATTTATTCCAGCGATATGGTAGAGCAAGAATAACGTAGCCTAATATGGAAATTGTTTGTGAAAGCTCTAATTAAAATAAGTGAAAGGGCATGTCTTATACATATATATATATACACACACCAGTATTTTGTAGTATTATCTGCCCATTGACAACTGACCAATCTCCAGTACGCGTAAGTCATTTTGTGAAATATTGTTGTCATCAAGCAAATTGATTAGTAACTTCCTATTTGCCTGGGGCCGAATACATATCGTGAAAACGGCTAATTATTTGTCATCAATCAACTTGTTTTTAAATATCTCCTCTATGTCGGTAAAATTTTGAAAGATGGGCAATGATTTTTTGCACCAAATATTACGATTTTATCATATTTTTCAAAATTTTTCCTTTTCTTTGACCCATATGTGATTACGACCCATGAACCGAAAGCTAGCAATTGAGATAAGACGCAGATATTATAGTGATATAGTCCTCCAAAGACCTAACAAAATTAAAGCATTTCGTGTGCAAGTCACTTCTCGAATCCCACTAGGACAAAAGGACTTATAAGGATCCCCCACATATAGATAAAATGCATGAAATCTCCTGGATGTTGTCAATTCATGAAGTGAATGACCTGAGGGAAAGAACTTTCTAAGTGTTTAATTTATTGTTTCTTTTTCTTTTCTTTTTTAAGATAAAATTTTGAAGAAATTCTTTTTTTTCTTTTTTTCCTTCGGTTGGGTTTACAATCTGTTAGTGAAAATGAGTGAGAAAGTTCAGATGCATTGCATCCATGGAGCTGGGATGGGGCAGGAGAGGACAGCTTTGAATGGACCAAACCGGATGCCCCCAAAAGATGATGGGGTCATGTGGGGAACCCTTTTTTCTCTCTAACTCTAACTCAAAAAATGATGAGAGCTAACTGAACCTCTTTCTCTCTCTCAAGCTTAAAATTTGGGGTTCTGTTCTTTTCTCTTTTTTTCTTAAAGGAAAAATTTGGGTTTCTTTTTTTCCTCTCCCCCACTGAATCTTTCTTCTTGGACCTCGTTGACCTTCTTTTGACCAATTTCCTCATTTTTATGCTCGTCTCTTGAATCATGCATGAACTAAGAGAAGGGGCAAAATTAAAGAGAGCTCATCAAATGGGGTCCCAAGAATAAAAGGTTTGTATTGGTTCCCCAGTATCAAATATTTCCACATTAGATTGGAGTGGTCACAACAGTAGGTGGAGCTTTGGGGAGAAGTACTGGTTACTATATATGGGGCAAGTTCAAGGATTCTAGTAAAGGCTGGTTCTTTATGTATCATCATGCATCATCATCATCATCATCAAGCTTTTGAAGTGGGAGATGGAGTTGTTAAGTTGTCAGGAATCTTTGGGCTATAAAACCAGTCCCACTAAACGGCATAAAACAACAAAAAGTGGTAATCTCATATGCATTTATGTCATAATTAGGCTTGATGTTGTGGAGACAGATCAAAGGTCAGTTTAGAAGCTGGGGAATAGATTTCACTTTAAAGCTTATATTAGACAACTTCTTGGAGAAAAAATGTGATGTTTAGCTTGCCGCTACAACAATACAAATTCCACTGTACCAAGAATGGTTCAAAGTAAATTTTTTAGCAAAACCAATGAACTAAACGTCACAAAAATGTTCCAAGAAAAAGAAGTGATTTTTGCGGTAGAGTATGAAAAAGAATCTTACCACAACAACATAGTTTTTAACTATCATACATCATCATGGTGCTTTTTTCAAAAAGAAAAATATATTCAAAGTATGAAAAAGGCATTTTAAACACCAATCTATATATATATATATATGTATATGTACAACCTTTTACTCTTGGAAACATGACACCAACAGATAACCGGATAAATTCGAATGAAGCACTCGAAGAAAAAAAGTTTGTATTGGTCTCCATAAGCCGAAAACACTCAAAAAGACGCACAAAAAATCGAACACACTCATGAATCTTAGACAAAAGTTTATTGGATCAATCAATATCGAGAAACACATACATTAAAGCTACATGAAAAACACTAAAGAAATAAATTAATGAACAGAAAACATAACACTAAAGAAACAAGAAAAAAATACAAACCAATCAAAGTAAAAGCTAGAGATGAATAAAAAACCTAACAACGTAATGAACCAAATTAACCCACCCAACCTAACTCGAGATAACTCAAACCCGACGGGTAATCCAACTAAGGTTTCATTAGGTACGCTTGGGTTAAGAAAAACCAAACCCATCCAATTTATTTATTATTTTTATTATTATTATTTTTTTGCTTCCAAGGTTTTCAAAATATAAGAAATCTCATTAAGGAATCATCATATGATCTTATAAAAGCTTCCTTAGAGTGAAATTTGTCTTGAATGAAAATTTAAGCCCCTATATAGGAGTGTATGATTTAGATAATGTCAAATGATATTGAATCTCAAGTCAATTTTGTGTTTTTTGTTTATGCTGCAATTAGAGTAAGACAATTTATAAAAAAAATTCTTTTTTTTTATCTTACTAAGACAATTTTGAAACTTTATATGACTAAAATCTTATAAATTTTAGCTTTTTGATTCATTTTAGGAATTGTTAGTTTCATTTTTTTTTATATATTACTCAACCCAACTAACCCACCCAACCCACTCAAACTTTGTTTGGTTAAGTTGAAGTTTTCAAAAAACCCACCCAACTCACCTAATATCCACCTCTACTAAAAACTATCATTATTACAAAAACCTCCACAAGTTGGAACATCAAACACCAAGAGAGCAAGACTCCTTAATACAAGCAAAAGAAAACAACAAAAAATGTGATCGGTTGATATACACACTGCCGCATCCTAAAAAAAGGGCCATGACTACTAAAAAATAAATAAAATCAAATCAAACCATGAAGGTGAGATTGACTCATAAATTGTAATACCAATGAAAATTATTGCCTCACAGGGGCTTAAAAGTCAATAAATAATAAAATTGTTCAAGTACAATTTTTTAAAATAATACAGATACTGAAAACCAAGAATACAAATACTTAAAACCAATGTTGGGACAATTCGTATAATACAATAGATATACCTTTAAATTCTTACTCATTTTATACCTCATGCATCTGTAACGACCCATCGAAGGATCGTTAAATTAAATAAGATTAATTAAATAGAGTAAATAAACTTAAAGTAAATAAATATAAATTAAATTGCTCAACTAAAATCTCATTGGCAGTCACCATCGTGTGGATGCTTACCACGAAGGTGAGGAAGAAATTAAACTAAAGATAATAATGATACAAGATTGATGAAAATCATTATTATTAGAAATAAATTATGGTATGTATCTGACACAGACAGCATCAGGACAAGTTGTATAGTACACGCATAATACGATAGTTTCAGAGAAAATACCATGTCTACTCACACTTCTTCTTCAAACCTGGGAAGAAAGATTTTTAACAACAATAAAATCATGAGCGAAAGGCTCAGTAGGACTTAGGTTTTCAAGTCATGTTTTATAAAAAAAAAGCAAACAAATTTAATTATAATTACAAAAACATTAAATAATTTAACAAAATTATACTTACCTCTCACCATCTAAAATTATTACAATTTGCCATGACTGATAAATCCAATTTTGTACTTACCATTCATCATCAGTGATTAATACAGATCATACAATATCATATTATATGTGCAAAGCCTCTAAATCACCACCGAAGTGACCCCGTTGGGTTTCGAGATCTGTCCTTAAGGTCATTCTCTACACAACCCAATATCTGTGTAGCATCATGCATTATCATATCATTCCAAATGGTGCGTCTGACTCGTTCGGTACTAGATCATTATTTAAGTCTCATATTACCAAATTTTCTTATTTACATCCATTATTTTGTTCATTATGATCATATCATCATTCAACAATTACCAAAAATGACTAAATAAATATATCTTAATCGTTCCTTAAAAACACTTCCAAAAATACACTTTGTGGCCAAAACTTATTTAAAATCATGGCTAACAAAGAATGAGGGTCTAGAGTCCTACCTCGTTTTCCAACACAATAGCACTCACACCATAGTCCCAGCCTACTATACGTTAGTTCCTCAAAATCACAAACAAACCTAGAGGTGAACAAGATCTGTTAATATCTAACTTAGAGTATTTTATAATGCTATGCTATCTCAGGGTGACTTAGTGTGCTTTTAATGTTCATAAAATCATGTCACAAGTTCAAAGTCGCTATTCTTGCTTTGAACAGTGAAAACGAGTGAAAAATGGTCATTTTTTATAGCTCGGTCGGCCTGTCGATCAGCCTAGTCTAGCTTGCCAAACTTCTAAAGTTTGACCTTTTGGCCACCCAAATTCGGCCTACCGAACTGTTTGAATCTAGCCTACCGAAGATATGAGTCTGGCCTGCTGAGCTGCTTGAATCCGACCTACTAAAACTCAATATTAGCCTACCGATCTATCAAAATCTTAAAAATTCTAGATTTTAAGCCTCGGCCTTCCTGAGCTTAAAAGCTCATTGAAACCTATTTTTGTTAGTTCTTAGAGCATGAGTAATTTCCAAAAATAATAAAATAGCATGATAAAACATATTTAAGCACTTTTTAACAAGTTTTTCATGAAAATTTTCAAATTAATCCAAAGATGAGAAAAAGGGAAAAATTGATTTAGCCTAGTTTTTGGTTTAAACTATCTTATATTCATGGTAAAATAAACTCTACAACTGAGGTTAAACATTATTTGATCTCAAGGAAGCTCAGATTACATGATTCAAGAAAGATTGAAAATTTTGAAACTAAACTTTGAAACTTTGAAATTTCAAAAAGAGCGGGAAAGTGAGCTAACCTCAATGGATATTTTGCAAGGATTCTTGGTGGCTTCAGATTCGATTCCTTGCCCCAAACCAACTAGAAATTCAGAGAAGGAGAGAGGGAAAAGAAAGAGATAGATGGTGAGGGAGAGAGGGATGAAAAAGAGAGTGAGAGGGAAAGTGAGAGTGAGGGGATTAAATAAAAGGGAGAATAGGGTGGCTCATTGGGAATTTTAGAAATTATTTGGTCACAAAGTGGAAAATGAAATAAATTATTATAAGTCATCAAAATTTGTTCAAAAGAGTTAACAAAATGCTAAAATTCACTTATGGTAATTTTTAACAAACTTTAAAACTGGATTACTAACAAATTTGTTAAAAGTGAAATTGATTAGAAAAATACCACCAAACGAGTAGATAAATTCTAAATTGAAATTTGGCACACTAATCCACCAATCTACATATTAATTATACTTAATAAATTTCAAAGCGTTACCGCACTCCTCCCCTAAAGGGAATTTCATTCTCAAAATTAAAAATCGTCTCAAAGCAAAGCAAATGCAGGTACAATCCTTGCATAATTGATTTAAATTCCCACGTTAAGCCTTACCCCTCACAACTCATGGCAACAGAGTTGGAAAAATAATACACAGTGGAATTTCAAAATTTTTATATCAAAGTATTTTCAAAAACTCAAGTTTGACATGCTATATGCATAAATTAACCATATCTTACTAACCTTTTGTGTGCCAAAAAGCTCCTGTAATCAATAAAGAGAAGTAATGTTCTAGAAGGACCTCAACCAACTAGCCTTATTTCCTATTCTTTATCCACGATCGGAGTGAGTATGGGCTCATGTCGTTTAGCTTTTTCACCAGGTGATTCTCCTTCCAACCAATTGAGAGAACCCAAAGCTACAGTTCGTGATTTGTAAACAATAGCTCTCAGGGAGTTTCGAGAGTCTCACTAGCAGAGTCTCACTCTTAATCTATCAACTAGTCTTAATAACTTAAGAGACTCACTCCCTATTTATAAAAGTTGGGTCTAGGGTCAATCCTTATTAGATAGGGTCTCAAAAATTCAAATCAAAATCAAACTAGGATCATAATCTGATAAAATCCACATGAAAACACATGATCTTTTTATCATGCGGCCGGCATGCCGATCTGTCTAACCAACATCCAAACTTGCCCCATCGGCAGGCCGAACCTAAGGATCGGTATGCCAAACTTGCGATAAAAATCCTAGTAAATTTTTTATTCTCCACCTGAGATTCTATAGGATAAAGTCTTAGTTTTAATTCAAATAACATAATAGAGAAGTTATCTAATTAAAATAACTTTATCTAGATAATCTCTAGGAAAATAAATAAATTCCTAATAGTTCTACAAGTTTATCTTGATTTAATTTATTCAAAATTAAATCAACTGATAAACAGACAAGAATTATCTGATCTCAATAATTCAACAACTTTATCTTGAATTAATTTTATCACAAAATTAATTCAATCGATAAGCAAACTTGAATTATCTAATTTTACCAAATTTTAGCCAATTTGATAAATCTCACATAAGTCACCAATTATTAGAAAAATACGTCGTATCGTTACAAGATTTTTATGAGCTAGCAAAGAGGACTAAATGGATGTATATAATTTAAGCTCTCGATAATTATAAAACCCAATATCCTAGATATACATTTCATAATTATCAACTCTAACGCTACTCTACTAAAGGCTTGGAGGTGCACTCTCGAACTATATAGAATTACGAAGCCCGTATAGTTAAGTCTCCATGACATATCATAATGTATCGTATCCCTATAGGATTATCCATAATTGACTTAAGGACAAGTTCTATCTTACCTTCTTGATTTTTTTTTATCTTACATTCTAATATCTCACCATCAAAAAACATACCATCCATAAGACAATATACCATTTGGTTACACCTATGTATCCAAATGGTTGAGCACTTCAATTTTTCAATTACAAGACAACGCATATGAGAGGATATTAACTACTCCTAAAGAGGAGCTATAGATTCTCTATCTATGAATAACTGGTCTATGCTATCAAGAGTCATGACTCCAACATACCGGCATACGTACCACTATAAAATGTGGATGTCACCCTTTGGTATATCAAATGACATAAGTTAAGACAACGAGCCCATTATTCATCTCAGGATTAAGATACAATACAAATGATTGCCTAAAGTGAATCAATTTGCCTAGATAGAATTATTAATCCAATTCAATTCAATTTATGTCTCGATCCAATACATCGTCACCTATGACAACGTGCTAATGTTTCTATTCATGGAGTTCACCTCCGATGATCAAGACAAATCATCTCCCAATGGGGATATAGACAACATAACAATCTTTGCATGAATAAAGCACCCAACCTTAAGAATGGTGTCTTCTGCATAATCTATCCATCATATGCCCGATTTTTAAATGTTTGGACTAATAGTCTCAGACTTTTGTTTGCTTAACATACATTCAACAAATATAAACATAAAGAGGACAGGATTTGTTATATAAATAATTAATAAATTCTTTATTGATAAAAATATCTCCAAAAATAAATTAGATTTTTACTCCTTAGGGCATACACGTCTAACAATCTCCCACTTGCACTAAGTGAGTAAATATGACAAATCTTGCATTCCCATAGCTTCCACATGCCTCTCGAAGACTCTCCCAGTAAGTGTCTCCATGAATAGATTAGCTAAATTGTCCTCTAACGTGATTTTATACACCGTGACATGCCTGCCCTTGACGAAGTCCTTTATCACATGATATTTTCGATAAATATGCTTACTCTTCTTGTAAAATCTTGGTTCTTTAGCATTAGCTACTGCTGCATTGTTATCACAGTATAGTAATACCGCCTTATCTATATCAGGAACTACCTCAAGATCCCTAAGGAATTTGTAGAGCCACACTGCTTCTTTCGAAGCATCACTAGCTGACACATACTCGGCCTTTATCGTTGAATCTAAAGTGCAATCTTGTTTCACACTTCTCCAACTGATGGCACCGTCACCCAAAGTAAACACATAACTTGAAGTTGAACTCCTCGAATCTAGACAGGATTGAAAATCCAAGTTAGTGTATCCTAGAGGAGTCAAATCCTCAACTAAATACACAAGCAGATACCCTCGAGTCCTTCTCAGGTACTTGAAATATGCTTGACCGCAACCTAGTGGTTTGGACCTAGATTTGCATGCAATCGATTTACAATCCCAACCGCATAACAAATATCTTATCGTGTGCAAAGCATGGCATTCATGAGACTACCAACTGCCAAAGCATAAGGCACCTTCTTCATGTATTCTTTTTCTTCCTTAAACTTTGGAAAGTCTTTTTTAGAATCCTATACTGCAAACCTAGATGGTTGCCCACCTTTCTTAGAATCCTATACTGCAAACCTCTTGAGAATTTTATCTATGTAGCCGGCTTAAGACAAAGCTGTCATTCTATTCTTCTTATTCTAAAAAATCTAGATACCAAGAACAAAATTAGCCTCACCCAAGCCTTTTATGTCAAACTACTTGGTCAACCATAATTTGACCGATGAGAACATCCCAACGTCATTGCCAATTAGAAAAACGTCATCTACATAGAGCAGTAGAAGACCGCCTTCCTATCCTTAATGTGTTTGTAAACACATGGCTCATGCACATTTTGTGAAAACCCATAAGTCTTGATCACTAGATCAAATCTTATGTTCCAAGAACAGGAAACTTGCTTAAGTCCATATATTGACTTTAGCAGCTTACAAACCTTACCCTCTTGACCCTTAGCCTTGAATCAGTCTAGTTATTCCATATAAATGGACTCATCAAGATAGACATTTAGAAAAGCTATCTTGACATCCATCTACCAAATCTCGTAATCGAGAGCAGCAGCTATGGACAAGAGAATCCAGATGGACTTAAGCATGGCTACAGGTGAAAAGGTTTCATTGTAATCGATTCCTTTCTTTTGTATGTATCCCTTAGCTACCAATCTAGCCTTAAAGGTTTTGACTTTTCTATCCACTCCTCTTTTCCTCTTGAAGATCCACTTACACCCTATGGGTTTTACCCCTTTGGGAAGATCCACAAGCTCCCAGACCCGATTAGTCTCTATAGACTTCATCTCTATGTTCATGGCCTCTGTCCAGAGTTTCGAATCAACTCCTCCATAGCCTCTACATAAGTGCAAGGATCCCTATCATGTTCATCTGGTTTAGCAAAGAAGGCTTCACCATTGAACATATACCTCTCAAGTTAACGCCTGATCCTCCCACTATGTCGAAGCCCCTTAGGTTGTTGTTCAAGTTCGTTTGGTTTTTCTATACTGATCGAAACGGTTTCATTCGGAACCCCCAGAGTGATTGGATCACTCCTTAACTCCTCAAGCACCACTTTGCTTCGAGGCTTAAAGTCGTCCGTGTAACTCTCCTCAAGGAAAGTTGCATGAGTCGAAGCCATGACTTTATTTTCCTTTGGGTTATAAAAATAACCCCCTTTAGTCCCTTTTGGATATCTTACAAACATGCAAACTTTCAAATGTGATTCCAACTTATTCGCATCCTTAAACAGGACATGAGCCAGACATCCCTATATACGAATATGGTTTAAGGATGTCTTCTTGCCAGTCCATAACTCATAAGGAGTTTCAGGGACTAATTTAGAAGGCACGTTGTTCAAAAGATAACACGTCGTTTGTAGTGCAATCCCTAAAAGGATAAAGGTAAAGATGAATAACTCATCATGGAGTTGACCATGTCTAATAAAGTCCTATTTCTTCTCTTAGCTACGTCATTCTGCTGCGAAGTGCCTAGTCTAGTCAAATGGGATAAAATCCCATTCTCTAATAAGTGTTCTATGAACTCATCTGAAAGGTATTCTCCACCTCGATTAGATCAAAGTGCCTTTATGAGTCTACCTAATTTTTGTTTTTGTGGAGCATTAGGTACAAATACCCATATCTTAAGTAATCGTTAATAAAAGTAACGAAGTGTTCATACCCTCCTCGTGCTCGGATGTTCATCGGTCCACAAATATCACTAAGCATAAGTTATACTTTGGCCCTATTACCCTTAGACTTATATGGTCTTTTGGTTATTTTACGCTCTAAACAAGATTCACATTGACGTATAGATTGCACTTTTAAGTGACTTAAAGGTCCATTCCTTATGAACCGTTGAATCCTATTTAGGGTAATATGGCCAAGGTGCAAACGCCAAAGATAAGTCCTATTAGAGTGAGAATTTTTAAGTCTTTTAGAGTTATTTTCATTCATCTCAGTATTAAGCAGTAAGTCCGTCTTACATTTGATAAAATATAGATTATTTTGCCTCCTTTAAGAACAGAAAAAAGATTTGTTGTTACGAATCACCACTTTTTATTAAAAGAAATCAAATAGGAGTCTTTAAATAAACAAGCTATAGAGATTAAATTCCTTTTAAATTTTGGAACATAAAAACAATCTCGTAAAATTTAATTCCTATAATTATCAAAATATAGATGGACATCTCCCACTGCTTTAGCTAAGACCAAAGATCCATCGCCTATCTAAAGCGCGAAGCCTTCATGGAGCAAACTTCTTGTTTCTTTGAACTTGTTTCTTTGAACTCCTATAGAAAAATAATACGCAACAAAATTTTAAAATTATTATATCAAAGCATATTCCAAAACTCAAGTTTAACATGCTATATGCATAAATTAACTAGATCTTACAAACCTTTTGTGTGCCAAAAAACTCCTGCAACCAATGAAGAGAAGTAACATTTCAAAAGGACCTAAACCAACTAAACTTCTTTGCTATTCTCTATCCATGATCGGAGTAAGCGTGGGCTCACGTCGTTTAGCTTTTGCACTAGGTAATTCTCCTTCTAACCAATTGAGAGAACCCAAAGTTATAGTTCATGATTTGTGAACAATAGCTCTCAGAGAGTTTCTAGAGTCTCATCGGTAGAGTCTCACTCTTAATCTCTCAATTGATCTTAATAACTTATGAGAATCACTCCCTATTTATAGATGTTGGGTCTAGGGGTCAGTTCTTATCAAATAGGCTCTCAAAAATTTGAATCAAAGTCAAACCAGAATCATAATCTGATAATATCAGCGTAAAAATGAGTGATCTTTTTATTGCATGGCTGGCATGTCGATCTATTGAATTGACACGCCAAACTTGCCCCATCAGCAGGCCAAATCTAAGGATCGACATGCTGAACCTATGATAAAAATCCCAACGAATCTTTTATTCTCCACTAGAGATTCTATACAATAAAGTCTTAGTTTTAATTTAAATAACCTCAATAGAGAAGCTATCTAATTAAAACAACTTTATCTAGATAATCTCTAGGAAAATAAATAAATTTCTAATAATTCTACATGTTTATCTTGATTTAATTTATTCAAAATTAAATCAATTGATAAATAGACAAGAATTATCTGATCCCAATGCTTCAACAAGTTTTTTTTGAATTAATTTGTTACAAAATTAATTCAACCGATAAACAAATATGAATTATCTGATTTTATCAAATTTCAGCCAATCTAATAAATCTGACATAAGTCACCAATTATTGGAAAAGCACGCCATATCATTACAAGATTTTTATGAGCTAGCAAAGTGGACCAAATGGACCTATATAGTTCAAGCTCTCAATAATTATAAAACCCAATATCCTAGATATACATTTCATAATTATCAACTCCAATGCTACTCCACTAAAAGCTTGGAGTTGCACTCTCAAACTATATAGAATTAAAAACCCTATATGGCTATGTCTCCATGACATATCATAATGTATTGTATTCCTATAGGATTATCCATAATCGGCTTAAGGATAAGTTCTATCTTACTTTCCCGATTATTTTTATCCTACATTTCATTATCTCACCATTAGAAAACTTACCATCCATTAGACAATATACCATTCGGTTACACCTATGTATCCAAATGGTTAAGCGCTATAGTTTTCCAATTACAAGATAAGGCAAATAAGAGGATGTCAACTACTCCTAAAGAAGAGCTATGAATTCCATATCTATGAATAACAGGTCTACACTATCAAGTGTCATGCCTCCAACGTACCGGCATGCGTACTACTATAAAATGTGGATGTCACCCTTTGGTACATCAAAAGAGATAAGTCAAG
>CAMOHE010047387.1:0-13772 GCA_946598075.1 Artocarpus hirsutus
AGACAGAGAGAGATTGAGAGAGAACAAGAATGCAGAAGAGGAGTGGAAGGGAAGGAGAAATGGGGGTATTCTAGAGGAGGAAGAAGAGTCTAGAAGCAGCCACAGGGCCTTCTAGGGTTTAGGGTTTTATGAATATTTACCGTCTATATTATTCCCTTTTATTTTTATTTTTTTTTCTTTTACCCAAAACGGGAGTCCGACGTGGTTCAAGGGCTTTTTTCTTTTTCTACTTCTTCTTATCCGGAAAGTCCGAAGCTGGCTCACGAGCCGCTGTTGTGTTGGTGCTTGTTGTGTCATTGTGGTTTTCTTTTTCCTTTTTCTTTTTTTTTTCTTTTTTTTTTTTTAACTAGGGTTATAAATACTAATGATTTATAAATTTTAGTGTCTCTTTCATTTTATTTTTAAACTTTAAAACTATTATTTTACTTTTTAAATTTCAAAGCTCCTCATTTTATTTTTTATTTTTTGATTTTTCGTTCAAATAGACATGATTAAGCCCATGTGATTCGCATATCGATCACCTGTAAAGGTAAAAATGAAATTTTATTACTCTCAAGTTTTATTTCATATTGCACTCTTATTTAACTTTTTTTATCTACTCTCATTTAAAAAAAGGTCTGAATGCATATTTTTTCTTGATATTGTTCGCTGATATCTTCTCCTCTTTAATATATAACTTATCTTCTTTAGTATTCAAATTCAGATATCGACAAATAATATCGACTTATTAAATGAGTTACGCATTAAAGATGAAAAGAAATATGTAGGCAAACCCTAAATGAGAGTTCAGATAAAAAAATAAAGGCATCAAGTGAGAGCGTAAACGTGAAACAAACTTAAGAATGATAAAATATCATTTTTGGCCATACACATGACCCATGTGCTAATCATGTGAGCTTAATCTTGTTTATTTGAATGAAAAATTAAAAATTTAAAAGACAAAATGAGGAGCTATGAAAGTTTAGGGGCAAAATTGTGATTTTTAAAATTTAATGGGCAAAGTGAAGAGTTTTGAAAGTTTAAGGGTAAAGTGGTGATTGTCAAAGTTCAGATGCAAAGTAAGAGACCCTAAAGTTTAGGGGTTATTAGTGTTCATAACCTTTTTAATTAAATAAAATAAAATTCTAGTTTAATAAAAAAAAAAAAATTGTTTGTTTCTCTATTTTGAGATTTAGGTTGCAAAACTTGTGAGTAATTTTCTCATGAAAAAAAGATTTTGTATTTTTTAATGCTATTTAAATTGTGAATTTGAAAAAGCAAATGCATATCATTTCTCCTTCAATTTTGATACTAAAAAAGACCAAAAAATCCTAAAAGAAAAGGAAGAAAATAACAAATATTAAGAAAATAAAAATAAAACAAAGCCCTTATCGCACCCCACACCGCATAAGAAGCCTAACACCAAGGCCATCCTCCCTCAATAGAATCATGTGACCCCTACCCACTCCTCCAATAACCGCCCTCTTTTGCCCTTGACTTTTGACAACCACTGGTGGCATACCTCCACCAAGTAGTGGGACTTAAACCCCTAAGAACATGGCCCTCAACTGAACCAGTTTGGTTTTGTTTTTGAAACATTTTTTTTGGCATTTTTAAAAACACAAAAAATGAAAATGGTCTCAAAATAGCGTTTGGTTAACAATTGTGAAAAAATAAAAATGAAAACGTTTTACTTTTTCCTCAGATTTTGAAAAAAAAAGAAGATGTTTTCAACTTTTTCCAAAACCAAGACCCCTTCTCTCTCCTCTCAACCCAACAATCCCGCACCACTGTTTGCTAGATTCCGTCATCGTTGTTCATTAACTGGCGCTGAGCATGACGGTGTTGGTGGAGATGGGTGCTGAATTGAAGCTCTCCATGAGGGGAACATGTTCCAAGGTTAGTATCTTTAAATGGTGTCCCATTTGATGAAAAATATACAAAAACCGTCAGTCCAACCGCGTCAGACCCAACATTTTTCGACGACAATCGAGGCAATGGTGGGGTAGGTTTTGCTCCTCTTTAACGAGATGAATTCAAAAGTGTAACCCTCCAATAGATAGGACATCAGATGGCATCGAAGTCTTGCTCGAAAATCGTTGGAGGAGCGACGGTGTCATCGTCTACGGCTATAGGCAGCGCCTTTCCAGTGCCAAATGTTTCGAAGGCCGGCAATCATGGGAGGACGGCACGTGATGGCTGTTGGCGGTTGGAGGTTTGTCATAGAAGTGGGCAGTGTTAGAGTTGAAGAGAGAGAGAAAAGAAAAAGAGAGTGAAGAGGAAAAAAAGATTTCAAAAATACTCAAAATTTCATCAAACACAATTTTAAAAACAAGCCCAACATATTTTTCAAAATGTTATTTCCAAATTTTTTTTCCAAAAACAAAAACTAAAATGAAAACATTACCAGAGGATTATCCTGCATCTCAACAATATAGAGTTTAAGGAGCTTGAGATTGTCTTCAACGATTAGAGGTATTGCGATGCAATAGCCTCCTCCAAATGATGTCCAGTCGGAGAAGTTTAAATTACCATCAAGGTGATGGTTGTCAAGGCTGGTGATAGGGTTTTCGAGGTTTCCTTGTCAATGGAAGGTTAAGCGTTAGGTGGTGGTAAGGTTCTTTTTTTTTTTTTTCAAACTAGTTTTTTTTTTTTTTTAAATGGGAGAATGTATGGTATACTAGTAGTGCTCAATCGTAGAGAACTTATTGAGGTTTTAGTGGCACGTACAGCTGTATGTTGTACTTAGCATATATAATGACACAATCGGTTGCACAAAACATATGCCCTCCAAATGAGATTGTCCCACATCTCAACAATATAGAGTTTAAGGAGCTTGAGATTGTCTTCAATGATTGTAAATATTGTAATGCAATAGCCTCCTCCAAATGATGTCTAGCCAGAGGAGAATAAATTGCCACCATGGTGATGGTTGCCAAGGATGGTGACAAGGTTCTTGAGGTTTCCTTGTTGATAGAAGGCCAAGGTAGGAGCTTGAGATTGTCTTCAATGATTGTAAATTTTGTAATGCAATAGCCTCCTCCAAATGATGTCTAGCCAGAGGAGAATAAATTGCCACCATGGTGATGGTTGCCAAGGATGGTGACAAGGTTCTTGAGGTTTCCTTGTCGATAGAAGGCCAAGGGTCAGGTGGTGGTAAGAGTTCCCGCCGCCGCGCCCCCCCCTCAAACTAGTTGATTATTTAAAATAGAGGAATATGTGGCAGTGTGCCTAGAAGGTGCACTCCAGGCACACAACTGGTGGTGCTCAATTGTAGGGTATTTATTAAGGTTTTAGTGACGTGTACTGCTAACATGTTGTGCTTAACATATATAATGATGCAATCGGTAGCACTAAACATGTACCCCCAATAAAAGCAGTCGTTTTTCTAATAAATAAATAATATATTATCTACTGAAATGAAAGGACCTTTTGCATATTTGGGATTAAATTGGCCATTGTATTGCATGACAAACATGCAATATGAAAATCTTCTCGTTCGTTTAAAATGGTCATTCGTTTTATTCTAAGCTCTGTGCATTATTTTAATATTTTATTTAATGTTAATTTTTGAGATGTTTATCTTTGTTGTTATTATTATGTTTTAATTTAATTTTTGTTGAGATTGTGAGATAACTTAAAATTTATGAACATCTTTATTTAGTTAAATTTTATTTTTGTGATTCTCTAATTATGTTGCATGAATTTATGTTGTACTTAGTGCTTTTAATTAGTTGGCCATTAGTTAAATGATAAAATAAATCGTAATAAGTCTAGAAAGAGATTTGTGGTTTAGGAACATATGTAGGATACTATAAATTACATGTGAGATAGGAATATTATTGCATGGTTTGTGTGGTCATTAAATGAAAATCCCAATATCATAATGAATTCTTGATTGTCGTAATTCACATAAAAATATAGTGAGTGAGCAATGTCTAGATATTTCTAGCATAATTTGAAAGAGAACGTTAAATAAAACAAAGATTTTTGACCCTCAACATAGTATGGGAATATCACACTAATATGTTTTAATTGAATAGGATGGAATTAATTTTAAGTGAAATCATAATTACTAACATTTTTAGAATTTTATTAATTTTACACTTATTTAAATTTCCATTTTAATTTATTTTCATTTTCATTTTAATTTAAATTTAGTTAATCAAATTCGAAAACCCCCAACAATAATTAAATTAATTTTAGAGTTAGGATTAAAATCGATAAATTAATAAAAATTAACACATTTCTCTTGGGATCGATTTCTATACTTTATTGTACATTTTACTTATTTGACAACTACCTCGTCCAAATACTAGCTCAAAAAAAATTAATAATAGGAACATTGTTTGCAATTAAAGCAATTTTTTTGGGGTGGGAGGAGGGGGTAAATGAGAAATAAATTAGGAGAAATAGTACAAATTTTATAAAACTAAAAGGTGTATATTATAAAGGGCTTGAGTCCTCACTGGGCAGAAGCTCCCTTCACCACTGCTTGCAAAAATGTTTTTAAAGCTTGACGACAACATTTCAATGACAAATATATATAGTGGTTATTTCGCTAATCCTCATTTTAATGGTTCTCATACTTTGGACTTTATCCTTTGTTTGGCACTTTCAAACTATGCCATGTCCTATACTTTTTTTGTTGATTTTTATTTGACTTTACTGAATCGCCTATCCTCAGTTCACGGCGTCATATTTCTTCGATGTAAAACCTATATCCACAATAATCATTTTAATCAAACACTTTTTCACGACAAATACAGCTGGCCATGGGTCAGATTTGGGGCCGGGTAATCTTGTTACCAACATGCCCGGCAAAGAAAAATAATCCTCATCTCCGCACCAACGACCTGCATGAGTTGACGAAGGATAGGTCGGGTTTCTCCTTCACGGATTCAGAGTACTCATGATACCCCGTTTACTCGATTAATTATTTTCATGATGAGATAAATAAATAAATAATATATCTATACAAGTTTTAAGTAAAAAATAAAAGAAAATTAAATTTTTGAATTTTTTCAATATTGTATAATATAACATTATACTTAAAATTATATATATTGTCGCATATTATATACAATATGCTTAATTCAAAAAAATGATAAAATTAAACCGGCTGGATAAACAATGAATAGGATCGAAACCTTACACTCGTCCCAACCTACATAACGTATGGTAAATTAAATCTTTAAACCATCTACAACCTTATCCGTTTAAAACCGAGTTTTCCCTACTTATTTAGACGGGTCCATGTTGATTCATGAGTTTGATAAAATTACCATCTCTAACCAAAGGGATTATTTTCAGGACAAAAATCATCTATATGGGCTTATTTTAGACAAACAAACCAATAGAAGGACCTCTTGTCAATTTTACATAGAGAGAAAGAAGGTCTTCCCTTACAGACGGGTGATCTAACACCCAATACAAACCAACTCATTGGGCCACGTGACACATGATCATTGGCTTAAAAATCCCATGCGCCTAGAACCACCATTACGAGGACCTCACCACTACATGGCATAGCCCTCCTCGTCCTCGGCTCGGTTCGGCTCCTCCATCTTCCATTGTTAAGGCTTTCTGAGTTTCTCCAAACCTCATTGTTCTTCTTCTTTGTCAGTCGCTACAACAGAGAGCGCGAGAGAGATATTAGGGATCGTCGAAAATGACGGAGGCGATGATCAGGAAGAAGCCCGGCATGGCAAGCGTCAAGGAGATGCCGGTCCTCCAGGACGGCCCTCCGCCAGGCGGATTCGCGCCGGTCAGGTACGCTCGCCGGATCCCCAGCAAAGGCCCCTCCGCCGTCGCCATTTTCTTCACAGCCTTCGGGGCTTTTTCTTGGGGCATGTACCAGGTCGGCCAGGGCAACAAGATCCGAAGGTCCGCCCTTTTCACTCTCCTATGATTCAATTCGTCAATTTCGTTTTCTTTTTCTTGTTAGAAATTTTTTGCTTCTTTTAGGGCTGCAATTGAGGGTTGAGAAATTAGAAAAGCCTTTGTCTTCGATGTTGTTCTGCCTTAGGTTTTTTTTTTGTGCTCTTACTGGTGTGTTGATTCGAATTGAAACCGTTGAAAAATATTCGCAAAATTTTCCTTTTCTTATCAAATATCGTGAATTTTAGCTTCGGAATGGAATATTTTCTTCGGAGTTCTTATGATTTTGTGGGAAATGTACTGTTGAATCACTTGAAAATTTAAAAATTAGTATTTCCATGAACAGTTGTTAGTGAGGATCGAGTGATATAGTGCTTGGTGACCGGTGGCCAAGTGGGGTAGGCGTTTAAGAAAAGATTTGAGGCTTTGGCAAAGAATAATTTGGTCATTTTGATGAGGAAAATAGTAGGCTCGATTTCTGTGGGAAGATAAGTTCTGGGTGCTTAATAATAGTCACTGATAAAGAGAGCACCATAGTTGTAACCTGTTTGGTCGAATCCCATCAAATGACATTCATGAAAAATGCTATCTTCGGTGAAGGTTTTGGATAGACTTTGGTCTGAAAAACAAGTGAGGCGTAGGTTTACACTATTTTATCCATTGCTTTAAAGCCAATATATTAGGATGGAGTTCAGCCATTGAATAGTTCTCAGCAAGGCAGATGAAGGATTTGTTTAGCGAGGAAATGTTGGCCACTTTGAGTTGCTATATGTTTTGGGATGCGACAAGACAGAAATTACTATATCATCTTTTCTTTCTGAGAATTGGTTTTTGATTTATATATCTCTCATAATTTATTTGACTCATAGATAGACTCCATTGTTGTTTCATTTTAAATGCATCTCGTTATTCAAATCCTTGCATGAAATTAAAACATCACATTGACTCTTCAAAGAAGTTGCACCCGTGAAATCTTAATTACAGTGGTAGTTTGATAGGGCCTGTTAATGACAGTAGTTCTAAGTTGCTTAATAGCATCAGCAGTGCGAGTGCAACATTGCAACTGAGCAGTAGTTTGCTTGCAGTTAGTAAAAGCTTGTTAGAAAAGAACTAGGAGTGTAAATAGAGGATTAATAGTTAGTGGGGACGTATGGTCTGCTTGGTGGATATTTGGGGAGAAATCCTTGGGAGGGTAGCAGTCTCTCGTATACTGCTGTGTCACTGGGTATTGTAGTTCTTGTACAGAGTGTAGTAGTTCGTGTTCATTCAATTATCAACTTTAATTCAATAGAGAGCAATTTCTTCTCAGATATTTCTTAAGAAAAAATGGGGGTTTCTATCATACTTTTAATCTGGTAACATACTAAGTCTAACAATAATAAAGGAGAGAAGTTTCCCCTTATGTGATCATTTTCCCAAGATCCTGATTTGAGGAACAAAGAGACCTCAATTGGTATACGCTGAAGATATCGTGGCAGTCTCAATATATAAATTGCTTTTTGTGATTATGTTATGGGTATGCCTGCATTGGGTTGAATTTTTTAACTTGATAATGGGGTAACAGCAAATGATGCGAGCAATATGGGCATATGCTTTGTAGAGTTCATGTCCTAATTGAACAGATTTGAAGCATGGTTAATATGGGTTTTATTGCAATGTTCTGTATTAAAACAACGAATATGTGATTTTGTTTTGAGCATGATGTGGAATAAAATACATGTGATTCACTTTACTTTTTTTTTTTCCTTCTATACTTCTTTTTGGTTTGCAGCCAAAAGATTGAATTGTCTTGGAGACTTATTGTAGTTTTATCTATTTTATGTAATTTTATGAAGTGTTAAACTGTCTGGGGTAAAAGTCTGCATTTATTTCCCCAAAAGTTCAAAATCAAAGTCTTGTGATGGTGTGTAGGGCACTGAAAGAAGAAAAATATGCTGCCCGGACGGCTGTACTGCCAGTGCTACAAGCTGAAGAAGATGAAAGGTAAATTGACGACCTTATTATTTCTCTTTTTTTTTTTTGCCTTCTTTGTTCCTGGTATTTGTGTATTTGCTTCTTTAGGTACTGATCACCTTGCGTTTCCCTTATGTTTTTCATTCTTTAGATTCGTCCAGGAGTGGAAGAAGTATCTTGAATACGAGGCCGAAGTAATGAAGGATGTGCCTGGTTGGAAAGTTGGTGAGAGTGTTTATAACTCCGGGAGATGGATGCCCCCAGCAACCGCTGAGCTCCGTCCTGAAGTCTGGTGATACTTATTCGCTGCAGTTAATTTTGTGGTTGATGTTTAATATTCGAGTTTGAGCTACTTTTCAAGCTGTGGCCCTGTTCTTGAGAAATAAAGTGCAGCAGAACTCTTGAAAAGTAGAAGACTTTGCCAGTGCTTTGTTGTTATGAATCTAAAGTAGTAGCTCAAACTCAAAAGTTTGAGCTACTTTACAACAGTTATCTTCTCATTTTCCTTTCTATCAACATTCTCAGAATTAAAAATAAAAATAAAAAAAAAGAAGAAGACATTGCCAATGCTTTGTTGTTATGAATCTAAAGGCATTGACGTAATATTGATTTTTTTATGACTGCGGGTAAATTACTGATTGCTCAAAATTTGCCTTGGCTAATGATAAAGGAATGGGATTTGTGGATGCTAAAGTTATAGATTCATAAGAAATGCATCAATAAGCATTTGTACCGATGTTAATGAGGTAAACAGCAGTTTAATTTGTTTAATGACGATAAATGATGGCATATTTTTCTAATTAGACATGATGTTAAACATTTTTCAAAATGCCTTAAACGCCCGTTCTTTACCTCCTCCGCACGTCTCTCTTTTTCCTCTCGTCTCTCTTCCCTCTCCCTCTCCCTCTCCCTCTGCCTTGTTGATTCTTTGTTGCATCTCTCCTCTCTTCCCCCTATCATTTCTCCCTCCTCATGTCCTTTGACGTTCCTCTCTTTCGAGTTCCCTCTGTCGATATTCTGTTGGATCTCTCTTATGTCTCTCTCTCTGTCTCTTTCTCTTGGGAGTCTGTCTCTTGGGGCACTGGTTTGAACCGAACTCTATTATAGCCATTTCTGCCTTACAAAAAGTTGCCAGAGCATACTTAAACCTCTGGATTTGAAGTCACTATTTTTATACCCGGTATTAGCCATAATTTACAAAAACATCCTTTAGTCTTAGTAAGAGGGGGGAAAGATTAAGGATTTACATAGTGTGACATATCACATTGTTCGAGGACCTTGTATGATACCATGTGAATCACTAGAAACATGTGAAGTGTAAGGCTAACCTAAACGAAAGTTTCGTAAGGGAACTAGAACAAGCTACCATGAGACAAGATTTTGTTTCTAAAGAGATTTTATTTGAAACTTTTATATGTCTAAGGTCCAATACTGAAATATTTCAGAGGTTTTCTTTGACTTTGTCTTTGGCAATAAACATTCGAAATGTCTCAATTTTTTTAGAATAAGTCCAAGCCAAATAGCAATGATTCAAAACGTTTCTTTTTGCACTATTTTAGAAACCCAATAACTCAAATATTTGGATATAGAAAATAGATGTCCATTCCTATTAGAAAATGGAGGGAAACATACATTCAATTTAAAGGAAACAAAATTCCATACTTGATTTCATAAATACATATAGAATTTTGCGCAAAGCCATATAGGATGAAAGTCATGTGTACGGATTGGAGGGAGATCTTTCATATTTTTCTAGATCCACCATACAATATGTGGTCAAAAAGCCAAAATAAATTATTTTAGCCCTTATGAAAAGAAAACTAATTATTGAACCCCTTTCATGCTCATGTCACACAGAGGTACTCGAAAGAAAAAATTGCATAATCCGATCCAAATTATTGTAATTGATCAGTCAACATGTTAGTTAACTGTGTTTAAAACTTGGGGAAAAAATCATTGGCTTATCAAATTACCTATTGAGCTATGAAAAAGATTCAACAAAAGATAGAAACAAATCCACTATCCGCTTTACGTCAAGCAATACGTGGAGTTACTCACGATACAGCAGTAAAAGCAAGACATATAGGTAGATCAACTCATTAGGTTCCTATTGATATAGGATGCTGGTTATTAGATGCATCCCAAAAACATGTGGATTGAAATATGGTTTTCAAATGAAGGTCCGAATTAGTGGATATTGTCAAAGGAGTGGCGATGGCATATGCAAAAAGGAAGAGACTCATAGAATGATAGAGGTAAATAGGGATTTTGCGCATTTTCCTTTAATCCATGAACATGATCTATATAGACCCATGGATCTATACATCTTGATCGGAATCAATAAAAAATAAAGAATCAGAATTCAACGATATATTTTTTGAAATAAATGAAAAGAGAACGAAAGATAAAATATAAATCATGGATCAACTAAGCCCTCTTAGAGACTTGTTTGAGAACGAGAAAGAGAAATCTCGTGTAGATATCATGAAATAAGTTTTGATTCTAACCATGGGGATCCAATAAAAAATCCTTTCCAAAAAAAGAAACTTCGAAAGAATTAAGATTTTTGGAGATTGGATGCATTTACTAATTCATGATATGGCATGTATAGAATGAAAACATCATTCTAGATTCTACAAGAATTTTTATGAAAGCCTTTTATTTGCTTCTCTTCAATATAAGTTTTATTTTCCCAGAATTTATCCTAATGTTCGGCCTAATTCTTCTTCCGATGATTGACTCAACCTTTGCTTAAAGAGATATATGTTGGTTATATTTCATCTCTTCAACAAGTTTAGTAGTAAGCATAACTTCCCTATTGTTTCATTGGAGAAAAGAACCTATAAGAAGCTTTTTAGGAAATTTTCAAATGAACAATTTCAACAAATTTTCAATTTCTTATTTTACCATGTTCAACTTTATGTGTATTCCTCTACTTGTAGAATATATTGAAGGTACAAAAATGGCTATAATGGAATTTCTTTTGTTCATATTAACAGAACATTGAAGCATGTATATTGAGTATTTTGGTTCAAAACACTATAGCATGTGAAAGCTTTACACCGTAGCTTATTTTGCTTTACACGTAGCATACGAGATTTTTACACTGTAAGTTCAAATATATTGGTTCAAAATAATGCTCCAAACACCTATAAATATGAGTTTAAACCTATTGGTTTAACCTAATGTTCCAAACACCAATAAATGTTAGGCTGAAGAAGGAAGTCAAGCCAATTCTTTTAAGAAAAATATTAGAATTTGTTGATCACACTCCTTGCTACTCTTCCACATGAGCAATGAGAATATATACGTCTCATTTAAGCAAGTTTATTGAGCAAAAGTCTGAAAAGGTGAGATAACGTCATTTTAAATGGCTCTGCATAAAGCACTACTCGTATTAATACTTTTGTCATCGTGAGTTCCAACTTACTGCAAAATGACGTCTTAAATTACTGTACTGTCCAAATTTTTCTCCACCAATGTCTACGCCAAATTTTTATTACTGATGCCTACATTGTCTTTTCCTATATTTTTAACCGCAACGAGACTGCACAACAATGGTTCGACTGCGTCAAAAAGCAACATGTAAGCAAGTTCATGTCAAGTAACAAGGATCTACTTCCGTCCTTACCAAGTTTTATAATCATTGTTAAACTAATAAAGTCGTTGTGGAATATATTAGAATTCGCTATTGCGCTTGTCAATCTCCTCCCCAACATATCAGAAAAACCATCAATTATTTCACTATCTTGTGTTTTAGAGAAATATCACATTAATATCTTATTATTTAAAAAATATCAAAATGATACTTTATAGTTTTTAATAATATCAATTTAGGACTCTGAGTTCGTATTTGTAGTTGTTGAAAATATCAATTATCCCGAGTCCGTATTTTGTAACATAGAATTTCTAACCTACCTTTTTATCAATCAATCTTAATTTATTTGGTAAAAACTATAAAAGAAAATAAATACTAATAATACAAAAAAATAAATAACTCTACATATATTGTTTTTTTTAATGAGTTTCGTATAGTCTTTTGTTTTAATTTTCTATTATAATTTACAAAATTAATTTGAGATTCATTAATGAAAGGGTAAAACGAAAATTTCATGTAAAAAAACACGAACTCAAGATACCAAAATGATATTTTTTGAAAACTATAGGTAATCGTTTTGATATTTTTCAAACAGTAAAGTACTAATATAATGTTTCTTTAAAACTTAAAGTACCAAAATGATAATATCCCAAAATAAAAGGCAAGATGCAACGCAAGGATTTAACGGAACAAGGCATGGAAACATGTTGTGCAAAATTCGTTAGAAAAAGATCCTCATTAAAATGGAACACACTAATAACTTCACAAGAAGCAAAAAAAAAGCATCTTTGGTCTACACGCTGCATATACTCAACCACTTTTCTACAAAAAGAACCACTTCTAAGCACCATCACATACAATATTCACAAGTATAAACCAACAAACAAACAGCAAACCACAACGTTGCTTTACACACCAAACCACCCCATGATAGAATGTATAGTTGAATGTGAGACGACCCGTCTTTTCGACCGTCACTTAACTTTCATTAAACTTCATTCTTAGACAGTAATCTTACTTACTTAGTAAGAAAAATATTGAACTAAATTTTTTTTTTAAACATTCTTTAAAACGTATTCAAAAACTGTTGCGACCTTTGTCGCCATCAAGTTGAGACCTCGCTCAACATTTGCCTTTAAAACCATTTCAAATCGTTTCTTAAAACTTAATAAGAAATATTTATTAGAAAATATCTTAAATCTTAACTTTATAATTATATAAAATAGTTCATAAACTATATCTCAAATCCTTGACAACATTTCGTAGAGCTAAAATTTTCTTAATACTTTCAAACACTATACTAAATAGTGGAAAACATTTTCTTTGCATAGCGGAAGCAAACAGTGGTGGTATCTATATCTAAATCTTCGTATCTGCCCTTCGCAGCACCCAGCTATTCTAGCGGGTCCTACTGGTCACCCGTAAGGCTACCTATAGCATGAAGAAACTTTTTATGAGCTTACGCTCAGTAAGTTCAAACATAAACTCACAAACATTTGAAACATGCTTTTAAAAACTTTCCTCATAATACCCTTCTTTTGAAACCTTTTTCATAAACGTATTTTATAAACATTTTTCATAAAACATTTCTAAAACGTTTGCGTAAACGTTTTTCATGAAACATTTCTTATACGTTTTTTCATGACACGTCGTTTATAAACCTTTTCTTGTAAACATGAAAAGGTTTTCAATAATATTTAATATAGAACATTTCTCAGAATGTTTTTCATAGTCTTTAAATATTTCATAACAAGAAAACAAGCAAAACTAATATGCATGTTTCCATTTATGTTCCATTATGTACTTTAAGTTATGAATGTCTTATGAACATTCTTTTCATACTTTAACTTTCTATTCTCGTGCCTTAACTTTCCTTATCTTACTTTAACTTTCTATTCATGTCCTTATCTTTCCTTATCTTACTTTCACTTTCCTTATTTTACTTTAGTGTTCGTACCAACTCATTAATCATGAGATTAAAAACATGTTGTTTCCCTTGCGGAAGACTTGAGACCATCGAACATTGATGTCATGTACCTTATATCTAGGAAGTCAAACTTTGACTTTACTTTCATTACCTCACAACTAAAAGGCTGATACGACACTTTCTTTTTATCTTTACGTTACCTTCTGATTAACTTTAGTAAGCATATCAAATGCAATCACATCATATGCAACACACTTGCAAATCATAGCGTGTACTGTAAAATCTATTGCATAACAGATGCAACTTTTTGCATAACAATTTCAACTTATAATGCAAACACATTTTACAAATCATATCTTGTATTCTAAAACTTATTGCATAACATACGCAACTTATTGCATAATAAATGCATTATAAAATGCAAACACATTTTGC
>CAMOHE010047387.1:20415-34719 GCA_946598075.1 Artocarpus hirsutus
GAAGAAGATGAAGGAGGCATTAAAAAGGTGGTTGAGAAAATATATCAATGTCTCCTGGTAGTTGAAGTGAATTAATTCTATGTCTGTAAGTAGTTGAGGCTACTTAATTAAGCATTAATGCTGCGGGACAAGGTTGGTAGAAATGAGTGATAGGTAGATTTAAAATATTTACTGTGAAGACTTAGTAAAAATGCTAAAGTAACATTTTATTCATATGATTTTTACAAAATCATACCCGTTAAAATAACGGGTGTTTCAAAAGCTATTTTATGTTAAAGTGTAAAACAAAAGTGTTTGACAACTTAATTCTAACTTATTAGTTTCAACTACCATATTATAAAGCTCTTATATGTTAAAGTGTAAAACAAAAATATGTTGTAGGTATAAAGCTCTCATAAGCTACAATATTTTGGTTCCAACTTATTAGTTCAAACTATATTCTCAAATACTCTAAAATATATTCCATTCATTTAACAATATATTCCATTCATTTTACATCTTTTTTCTTTCCCATACCCTTTAGGTTTGTGGCCAAAAGATGGAATTTATTGCTATTTGCTACTTATCACATTTCATTTCTTTTTGAAAGATATGCTTTTAGTGTTTATAAAATTTAATTAAATTTACTGAGGTGTAAAGTAAATAAAAGATGAAAGCAATTGTCACATAGTTCGGTATAAACCTACATCCACAAAGCTACGTCGAGCTATTGAACAATCTACTAATTTTAAACAATTACAAATAATAATTGACCTTAAATAATTTTAGGACTCCCTCTTGTAATTGTCGCCCTTATGTTGTAACAACTAGATAGATCTATTTTGCGAGCACTACTTATATTAAATGTCTACATTTTTAAATCCCTTTACCTCGTAGACTGTCTCCTCCCAAAAACTTCAAATTCTTCTCTTGAAAATTGTGAAGTGAAACCTACTCAAAACCTCTGCAAAAGTAACTTTTTGGACATATGAAATTCCACCTGAATTGAGGCTTACACGAAGCAGCTCCAGAATCTTGTTCAGATTTTGTATAAAGGTCTTCAAAATATCTAATGTAGCTTCCAGTTTTGAAGTAAATCTGGATCTTTTTTGTACAATTTTTTCTTAATATAAAAAATCTTTTGCAAATATCCCTTAACCAAATCGCAATCCTATGGTTTTACATAGCCAAAAACTAAATCCTACTCAACGTTGTTTTTGAATTCAACTTAGATTAGGATTTTTTTTTATAAAACTCTAATGCTTATCTGATATGATTTTTGAGTTAACTCTTAGCAGATTTGCTCCTCTTGAAATTCAAACTTCTTCAGTAAAAAGAAGATCAGACAAATACAACTTCGTTTTTGAATTTCTGGAATATTGTTGCCATGAATGCCAACTGAAAACCTTAAGCCGTTTTTTATTATTTTTTTCATTCTTTATCTTGAATAAGTTGGGAATTATGGACAAATCCAATTCCCCTTCTAGGATCTTCTTGATGCTGAATAATAATAGAGAAATAGCAAAATAAAGATTTTTACGTGGAAAACTCCAAAATGAATAAAAACCACAGCGTTATTTAAAGGTAACTAAAAAAACTTTTCACTATATAAAAATAATAGGTACACCATGAACTCTTAAGCTTACAACTACTTGAGATATACTCACAAAAATAATTCTCACACTCACAATGTGTGGTAGTCACTATTTTCTCTCACACTCACTAAGGGTGGTAATATCCCAAAAAACTATCTGTGTGAGGTATTATTTCTCTCTTTCAAGCACTCTCCTTTTTCCCCTCACTCTGCAGAGATTCTCTCTGCTTTCTCTCAATTTTTGGGATGATATAGAACGAAGGATAAGGGGGAGTATTTATGGCTAAACTCCCCTCCCCCCTATTTTTCTTTCTCTCCGTATGAGCCAGCTGAGGTACATCTGGCTTTTCTTCAATTTGTTAGCACCAAATCTGGTACTGACTCCTCTCCTTTTTCTTCTTTCTTCTTTGTCTCCTATACTTCATTTTTCTTTGCCTTCTTTCAGAAGATGTTGGAAAAATGGTTAAATAAACCATTATTAAGAACCATTTTAAGGCGTAAATTAGAGTAGGACCCACTTGGTATAAACAACGGGTCTTGATAGATTTATGTTCTCTATCATAAGAAGAGAGAAATCATGTATTTACACGATCAAAATGATTAATGAGTGAATGAAAAATTAATAATAAAAAATGTTCATTGGAATAGGCTTTTGTTAGAAAAAATGCTAAAAATTTTTAGTCTCACATTGCTTAAACATATTTCCTTAGTGGAGTTTCAATAAATTTGCACTTGTGCTCTTGGATAAAAACTTGTATTAAAAGGTTGTTTCACACGTAAGAGTGCAAATTATTGGCCTAGCGGGTCAGGGCGGCACTAATCGGAAATGATTCTAATTTCCATCAACCAACCCCCTCATGACCTATAAAAGGAGTCCATCTTCAATTCATTGGCACACACAAGAAATCAAAAATCCTCCTTGCATTGTATATGCAACTCAAACGATAAATGTTTACTCCGTGTGTTTATTTAGAGTCAGCAATCACACCATTCATTATAAATTCTTCCACCTCAATCATAAAGGATTCGAGTCACCTTGAGTGCGATTCGAGTCACCTTAAGCCCCATTTAAAAATGATAACATTCTCTCCTTCCCTTTATCAAAACAAAATAAAATAAAACAAAACACACAACCACCAAAGCTGAGCACTCTAATATTCATAAAAAGAACATAAATACATATTTTGTCTACATGCTCCATATTCTCTACCAAAGTACAAATTTTGTCTACATGCTCCACATACTCTACCAAATTCCTACAAAAAGAACCATAAGCAAAATCACATCCAAGCACCATTACATACAATATTCACAGTATAAATAAACAAAACAAATTGCAAACTACAACGGCACTTTACACACCAAACCACCAAAAAAAAAAAAAGTATAGTTGGACGGCATATATACACTATTAAACAACTGAGTACAGTGGCCCAGTTCCACCTGGTTTATGAGCATCAGGAATGCTTGAGTAGCAATAGAGGTTGTTGGACATCTTCCAGCTCCAATCTTGCTTTCTATATACCAACAATCTCGGCCATCTGTTTATCCTCACATAGTGTTCCCTTATCTTGTTTTCACCAACAAAACTAGTAACAGTGCAATAACAGCTTTCATGGCCACCCCATGTCTTATCACCAGGATCCGCAGTTAGGCTCCCGTCAAGATGAAAGTACCGCCGCACAAGAGGGCCACCGCCTTTCCAGTAAGGATCAAGGTTGCGCCAATAATCTGGAGCTGCCTGAAAAGAAAACAAAGAAAATCTTTTAAACATGGATTGCGTTTTTGTCATTTAAAACTACTCAAAAATCAATTCAATAAAGTTGGCTAGTATTTGGACATGAACGGCAGCTATTCAATGGTGAAAATAAAACGTCAAATTGACCTTGCTTACTCCAATATAAATAAGGCCCTAACCATTAATTCACGTAGTACTCACAAGTTTGCATACCTTGTTAAAGTGAAACTCCCAAACATGGTCACAGAGATCATACTTCGTAATGCGTGTCTGAAAAAAAAAAGGTTCAATCCCATCAGCCTTCAACCAAGGCTTTACATTTGGTGCGTTTGGTGTACTGTATAAGATGGTTTTAGAAGATTGGATTGTATTATATTGAAAAGTATAGAATAAAATTTTAGTTAATCCAATCCCATGTTTAGTGTTGTGCTATTAAGATAGGGACTTTTGTAAAATCTTTTCAAAATTTGTGTCAAATTGTAATTTTTTTAAATTAAAGGCGCAAAAATATAATTATTAAAAAAATTTATGTAACATAAAATTACATTTTGACCCTTATTCTTTAAAAAAAATTATAAATTGGCCCCAAATTTTATATATTTTTGCAAATAAGTCCTTGAAGATTTACAGAATGTATAAAAGTTATGTTTAATTTCATGCTTTAGTAAGGGATTGCAAAATCCTAGGGATTCAAGATTGCATAAGCTCTTATCCAATCCAATCCTCTAATGTTTTTCACCAAACAAAGTATTAACATATAATCCAATCCAATCTTCCCTAATCTGTGCACCAAGCATGCCCTAGGTGTATACTTTGATAGTGCCTATGTGCACGGGCAAGAGTGATCATGTCTGAAAGTGAAAGAGACAACAGAAATGGAAGAGCTAGTAAGGAAGAATTGGAAGTTACTCGCTTGCCATCCATGACCGATAAGGAATACGCCGCCAACTTCGTCAACCCGTGACTCAGTGACAAGCGGGGTATATGTGCTTTCTGAAGCCACAATTCCTCGCACTAAACAAGAAAAGTTTTAATCAAGTCTCTCAGTCTGTCTTCTAATATTTCGATGCGCAAGGACAATAATAATTAGCATTGTTCAAGCAAAATAAATAAATAAACAAACATATAACACCGTTGCAAATAGATACATTGGTAATACTAAATAAGTAGATTCAATGCAATCTCAAGAAATACAAATACTAAATACGGTCATAAACCTTTTGTGATTAAATGATCCAACGTGTGAATATTGATCAATTGAATTATGATATTACACTACAAATTTGAAACGTATTAAAGACCCAACACGTGAAGGAATATGAACCTCCTGTTCTGAAGCTATCAGGAGATTTTCAACATTTTTTTTTTGGTTTCTAACAACTCCTAGAATCAATTATTGAAACTTCCATACCAAAAATTTCAATTAAAATTCTCCTAATTACAAAAGATTATATTTAAATTTCCAATATACTATATATAAAAAAAAAATCCAATCCGGCACAACAACAGAAAATTTAGATTTTTTCTAACTGATATTTATAAACAATCCATCTCTAGCTTAAATTCCTTGTTTCTTGTCATTTATCAACAAATTTATAATTCAATCCACATGCTAAAATGCAGCTATTATAATAAGTAAGAACCAAAAACATAAAATTCAATAATACAAGCTCAAACCTTAAATTCAGAAAACAAAAACCACTAAAAATATCACTAAAAAAAGATGAAAAATCAAACAATTTCTCTTATTTTCTTTATTCAAAGCAAACAAGGACTAAGAAGAGTAACAGAAGTGAAAACCTTGGAGGCCCAGAGGCGATCGCTGGAGGCGACGGCGAGCCAGCCGTGAGAGACGAGGCGGCAGAGTGCCAAGCTGTGTGCGTCAAGGTTGTTCAGCACCATGGACATTATGTCCTTCCCGAACACCTCCAGTGGGTCCCGCTGAACAATCTCTTCTTCTTCTTCTTCTTCTCCATTTTCGTTCTCGTCTTTCTCTCGCTTCCTCTTCGCCATGGAAGACTCTCTTCGCGTGATCAGCTTGCAGAGAGAGAGAAACCGCTTTGCAGGGCTTAGACAGAGAGAGAACTTGGGCCTCAGTCGGGTAAATGGAGATTCGTGTTGGGCTATAAATGGACCTTCAATTTTTTGTCGGATTCGGTGCACCGAACAACGATCCTGACCACGTGGACTTGGCTGATCTTCACTCTCGACCACCCAATAGGAACGTGCCATGTTTTGGCGTCTTCAACCACGTGGCACACGAAACAGCATTACGGTCTTTGCAGGTTGGAAAAGACGAGTCTATGGTACAGATGAATGTATTTGTTGTAAACCATGTTGTCGTAATCATTCTATGTACTACGAACAAAAAGGGGCAAAATCACAAAACACATGATGAGAACGTGGACATATCAAAATTTTGGATTGATGGGTTGTCTGAAAAGGCAGTGAGAATTAATGGTTAAAACTATTTTTATTGTAACATATGAGAGCTTTATACTGTAGTAATTTTTTTATTGTTATTGTAGCATATGAAAATTTTACACTGTTTATAATTAAGTTTGTAGTAAAAATTACAGTTCTTACCACTCAATTAAATATGGGGTGAATCTATCACTGTAATAGTGTAGTAGGATAGATTTGTGTCTGTTTGAACTTGGTATAGTTGAAGGGGGTTTCAACTCAACTTTTGAGCTGAGCACGTGATTGGATTCATTTCACGAGGCCCGAACTTGAACTTTGATAACACCATTGGGGTTAGTTTAGTGGGATCTTTACACAAACATTAAAAAATAAAGTTTGAATTGATTTATGTCAAAAAATACACTTGTTGAGAATATCATCGCTATATTATTAAATTATATTTGGTACTGTAAATATACCTTAACTAGTACATGTATCTACCATGTTGATTCAAAATCTAAAATGAGGGCAAAATAGTCGAATTTAATTTTGTTTACATTGAATGAAGGAAGTTTTGAGGGGTGGCAAACATCAATCCACTCTCGTCTTGGGTGGCAGCAAGCATAAATAGCTCTAGTTTAATGGTTAAAAGGGATAGGATGGGATGGGTTGGGGCCTCCCAGGATGGAATTCTGGGAGAGACAATTTTGAAAAAAATGATAAAAATAGCAGATTTTTAAAATTGTTTGAACTAAATATTAGACTTTGAAAATATATAAGATATTTATGATGTAAATAATTACTGTATAAATAAAATTATTTACATTATAAGTAAAGAGGTATATAAATTATTAGCACATTAAATTTTTTTACTATATAAATAAAAAGTTTTTACACTGCAAATAAGAAGGTAAATAATTATTCACTATAAAATTGTTATTTATTATAAATATTTTTAAAAATTATTATTTACTACAATTAATTTAAAAAAAATGATGCTTACTATACTTTTTCCACAAAATAATTTTAAAGAGGAGGCACATAAGGTACATTTCTAAAATAAATAAATAAATTTTGATTTGGCAACATTCAAAAACCCACTCCAACTCGAACTTATCCCCACTTTCCCCTAATTTCAAGCCAGCCGGTTCATAAACAGTGTTTTTTAACCCATTTTGGTACCAATTTCTAAATATTATAGTATAAATTCTTATTTGATCAATTTTTAATATTTTTAATCAAATACATCTTTAATTAATGTTGTTTTTACATATTTTTAAATATATTTGTTGTTCAAACATATTGCCGAACCAAACACAGCTTTAAATTTTATTTTATTTTCAAACTCAAAATTCATATATTCAAAGCGAATTTAAATTTAAGTTTCAAATTATAGTTTTTAAACTTTCTATTTCAAATTCAAAAAGTTTAAACTACCGTAATTAAACCACCTTGATTTAGATATCTTGAGTTCAATCATAGTTGAACATGCAGTGTGTGTATCCCTGTAATGAAAATGTTACTCTTTTTATTCGGAAATCTATTTCTTTGTAAAAAAAAAAAAAAAAAAATAGCTTTTTTATTTATTATAAATGTATTTGAGAAGTTTGTTTATGAGAAGGAATTATTTTGGTGGGACAATGCGAATCACATCTGGGGAGAAAACAAAAAAAAAGAACAAGAATGTATAGGGCAAAAGGACAAGAATTGGGGGAAAGGAAGACCAAAAAAAGGAACACGAAAAGCAAAAAAGAAGGAAAGCAAAAGGTGAAAAAAGATAAAAAATAATAATAATAATAAAAAGACAAAAAAGAGAGAGAATGAGCAAAGATGAAGATACATTTTCTCTTTTTATATATATGTACATAAAAGATAAAAGATTTAAATATAGACAAATTAAAAAGGGAAAAAAACAATTTAATAAACTGGATGTAAAAAAAGACAATATATTAGAGGGGAAACAAAAAAAGTAATAGTGATAGTAATAGAAATGTGAGAAGAAAAAAATGAATGACTAAAACATGAAAATAAAAAAGAATGGAGGATTGAAAAAATATGAAAAAAAAAAGCGAAAAAGAAAAAAAGAGCTCAATAAAAGAACAGAGGAAAAAAACTTTTTGCCTTTTGAGGCCATCTATCAAAAGATAAATTGTCTTGTTATACATATGTTACAGGTGCATATTATTCATTTATTCAGTATATATATATATATATATAAACAATTGTATTCGCCGCCAAACTTCCCCTCACCAAGCCAACAATCGGCCATAATAGTAACATGCAACGACCAAGAACCGCCAATAATAGGATACATACCTTGGACACAACGAGCCTTTTAGTGGCCTCCTATTGGCACAATGAGGCTCAACATTCCAACCAAGGCAAACAAACTTCCCTCACCAAGCCAACAATCGGCCACGACATTGGCATGCAATGACTAAGAACCGCCTATGGTGGGCTACATATTTGGGACGCAACAAGCATTTTAGTGGCGTCCTATTGGCACAAGGCTCAACATTCCAACCGAGGCAACCAAAGTTTCCGCACCACTGTCACCGTCTTCGCCACCGCTGTTGTTGGCAACCATCACCAATGTCCCACACCAATCTCTAAGGTTGTGTGCCCGCATAGGGGCTGACAGCAGGTGTGGGGCACATGGTGGCAACGGGTGGGCAAGTAGTGCCCCATAATGGCTTATTAAGATTTTTTATTTTTGACTAGTCCAGACATAAAAAGTATAAAGAAGTACCATACTCTTTGACCGTCGAATTAATTTGGCTTTCCTTGATGTGGTGCAAAGATGGAGATACATTTTCTTTTTTATATATATGTACATAAAAAATAAAAAATAAATAAATCAAGGCAAATTAAAAATGAGAAACAATTTAATAAATTAGCTGTGAAAATAGACAAGATGTTAGGGAGAAATGCAACAAAATGAAAAAGTAATAATAGTAGGAAAAGAAGAATAAAAAGATAAATGATAAAAGATGATAATAAAAGAAGAAATGAGGTTTAAAACCAAAAAAGAAAAAAGAAAAACAAAGAGCTCAAAAATCTATGCTTCTACACCCCGTGCAAAAGAGTAAATGGGTGCGTTCCACAAACAACACGTGGCAAGGTAGTTTTTTTTTCCCTCTTTTCCCTTTTCTTTCGCCTTTTTTTTTTTCCTTTTATTTTGCCTTTCAGGTTTCTTCCTTAGTCCCCTCTTTCTCCCTTCTTAGCATTAATGCCTCGCCCAAGTTTTTGACACGTTGTCCGGCGTTGACACAACCTACCTTGCCCCTTTGTTTTTTTTTTCAGTTGAAACGGCCCCGCCGCCTTTTCAATTTTTTTTTCTTTGTTTTTTTCTTTTCCAATGTTCCTTTTCTTTGGTTATTTTCGTTTTGGGGCCGACCCCCTTGAAACGCTCTTGCCCCTTTTCAATTTTTATTTTTATTTTTATTTTTTTGCTTTTTTTCCTTTTCTTTATCTTCCACCCCTTTCTTTGGTTATTTTCATTTTTTCCCACTTTTCTCGTCTATGTTTTTTAGGTCCTTTTTTTCCTTACTTTCTCATTTATATTTTTAGTACTTCATTTTTTGTTTCTTATCATTTCTGTGTTTTTTTTTATTGCTTTCTTCCCTAAAACATTATAATTTTCAGAATCACTTTTTCATTTTTTAAATATTTATATCATTGAAATATTTTAAATTTTTTTCTTAATGCGTACTATTTTACATCTTTTAAAATATCATTTTATTAAGGGTGACCTACAAATTTCGATCTTATTCCTTTGTATTTAAGTTCTTTTTGCCTTTGTTATTTTAGTTCCAACATATTTTCCTACTTACATATGCTTTCTTCTCCAACGACACTTCCAAATATTATTTGCCACATATTTGTCATTCCCTTTAATTTATTTATAAATGTTTTCTCCCACATATATACTACTCAAATATTTTAAAGTGTCTTTTCCAACTACTATTTTCTCATACTATCTCCTAATTATTTTTGTATATGATTTGGCTAATTTATTTTGTTTAAAAAAATCCTTTATTTATGTCTACATCTTAATATTTTCTCTCTCTCATAAACATTAATTCAAAACACATGTTTTGATTCAAACGTGCATTTAATTTTTTTTTGGAACGTTCATTTTGTTCCATTTACTTAAAAAAACTTATGTTTCTATTCTTATTAAAATATTGTTTTCTAATATGTGATTACTTAAACATCTTTTTGGTCGATTTTTTCCAATTGAGCCCTTCATAAATATTTTCCCTTAATTGCTCCCTTCAAATAGTTTTCTTTTAAATGTAACACCTAAATAAGTTACTATCTAATTTTTTTTATTATTTTTCCCTTATTACTAAACTTTTTTCACTAAATTAAACTGTTAGGAGAATAGTAAATGATAAAACTAAATTTAAGAGGAAATTTTATAGTCTATTTGGAAGAGTGGTTAGAATCATTTTTAATGATTTGAACCATTATTTGGTTTAAATTTCATGGAAAAAAACACTGTAGCAAATTGAGACTGTAAAAAGTGGTTGGAACCATTTTTGTCAAACTAGATATTCGATATTTGTACAAGACAATGCAAAACAATGCACACATGAAGCGTGTGCTTATAACTTGTAAAACAAAGAGAGAGAAAAACAAACCATTTTGTCTTTTAAGGAGATTACGGGTGTTTGACAATGTGAGTTAGAACCAAAATTTTTGGTTGCTATAGTATACAGCTTTCACATACTGCAGTGTCAAGAAAAGTGTGCTACAATATAAAATTTTCACATTTTATAGTGTTTTTAATCAAAATTGATTCTAACTAACACTCTCAAACACCCTATAAAAAACGACTTGTCTCTTTATATGTTTGTTACATGTACATATTGTTTGTTATTAAAACCAAACAACCTTCTAAAAATTTAAAACGTAAAAGCTTTCAAAGTTTAAAAAAGAAAAACAAAAGAAAAAGATAGAAGCCCTAGCCCATTGATAAATGAAAAAAAAAAAAACCGTCATTGCTTGTGTTTTGAATTTCCCTGTAGTTAAAGCTTGAAGTGAGAGAAATATGTCAGCACCATGCCACCAACCCAGTTGCTAAAAGTCAAAGATTCACAGATGAAAATGTCAAAAGGGCACGTATTCTTTGTGGTCTTTTTCTTTTCCATATTCTAGCTTGCAGCCCAAGCATGATATAGAATCGAAAATGAGTGTAAAAGTATTTTACTAGGCACCCATCTTAACTTGTACCTTTCTTGACAAGTTAAGCAGCCAAGAGAACGTATCCAACAGGAATAGTAAAAAGGAACTTTTTGATGTGTGATTTCATGATGATAAGATGCTCTGCGTATGCTTAGGTTTTGCTTTGAAATGCTCATTCTGTGTATCTTGGGATAGAAGAGAAGTCATTGTCTTGGCTCATAAAACATCGCGCACTAGTAATAGAATTCTTTCTTTTGGTTTAATGCTTTCCGTTCTTCGATTTGCTTCTGATTTTTAGACTTGGTTTTAGCCCGAATGAGTATCATTTTTACCCAAAAAAAAAAAAAAAAACCAAAGAATTTTTTATTGGAGACAAAAAATATGTGCAGCTTTAAATGATCATATCACATCAAAATTATTAATGTGTTTGACAAAGTTAGTCAACTTTTTAGTTTACAATACTGTAGCATGTGCGAGCTTTATACTGTAACAACTTTTTGTTTTTACAATAGTATATGAAAAACTATATCCTGTAAAAACTTTACACTGCAGCAACTTTTACCTTTATTGTAGATGTGAGAGACTATACCATGTAAAAGCTTTATATTATAATAACTTTTTACCTTTACTATAGTATGCGAGAGTTTTATACTATTTCTTAACAAAAAAAAAAGTTGGTTCTAATGAATTTTGCTAAACAATATCAAAAGAACTTCACGAAAGTACGATGTGTAGACATCCGCCTTACTATAGAGACCCTTTTCGTCTCTATCAAAAAAACTTCCCAAATAATAAACGCAAAAAACTATGAGGTAGGAATATAAAAAATAGTTTTATGCACTAGTTGATGAAAAAATGAACATGCAAAATTTATACCTTACCATAGAATACTCCTAATAATAAAATAAGCAAAAAAAAAAAAAAGAGTGCTTTACAAGTAAAGCCTTTGAAATCAACTTTGATTAGTTTAATCTTCATTCCTTTGAAACTTCACCTTAAAAAAATGACCATGGAAGCTGCTATGAAGTTGCTACTTAAAAACAAGATAAAGGCCTATTCATCATTATAAAAAAAAAAAAAGATTTTGAGCTGAAAAGCTTTTCATACGAAAATTGTGTTGTTTTTCCCCTTAGACATGGCTGAGGTGAAGTTACATGGAGCTTGGGCTAGCCCCTTCAGTTGTAGGGTTATATGGGCGCTCAAGCTTAAGGGCATAACCTACGATTACATAGAAGAAGACCTTATTAATAATAACAAAAGCAAGTTACTATTAGAGTACAACCCAGTATACGAGAAGATTCCAGTGCTTGTTGATGGAGGAAAACCAATCTGTGAGTCCATGATCATCATAGAGTATATTGAAGAAATGGCCCCACAATTACCCTTTGCTTCCTATTGACCCTTATGAGAGAGCCTTGGCTCGCTTTTGGGTCAATTTTGCCGAAGATAAGGTACGTGAATTCCAGAAAAGTACTAGTGTCTATCAAGGATTATAGTTAAAATTTCTTACTTTTAATTTTAAACTCTTGAGCCTATATGAATTTGTAATTATCACATGACTAATTCATCATGTTCATGAGTGATGGAGCCATATATTTTCAAGTAGGGGTCGTTATCGATCAGTTTTCTTCGGTTTTTAGTTAGTCGAGTTTCAATCTAGGGCAGTTGGTTTTGAGAAAAACTACGAGCTGACGGGATAGATAAAAAGTCAGTCGGTTTTATGGCAGTTAGTTGCGATCAATTTTTGAATAAAGTAATCAGCTAGGATACTAAAAGTAATCCAGCAGTTGAAGAGTAATAATTTAGTCTTTATTTAGTTCAAATTTAATGTATTTGATAGTGGAAAAAAAAGATAATGTTATGTAGAATAAATCTATCAAAATCCACTTTAAGCAACAAAAAAAATCCATTAGAATTCTTGACTTTTGTTGGTTTTATCTTATATGCAATGAACATATCATATAATATACATTATAGTTTGGGAGTTGGAAGTCATTGATCGGCCAGTTACTGAGTGAGGCAAAATATTATTTTTGAAGACCGGCCTTTGAAAATTCATGGGCGGCCAGTTTTCACCGATGGCGATCTGTTTTCAGCTTATAACCAATTTTTTCGATTTTCTTCAGCCAGTTTGACTCTTTTTTTTAACAGTCCTATTGTCAAATACTTATAAATTTTATTTTTTTTCCTTGATTAAGTTTTAGTTATGCCTTTAATCAATAATTATAATTGTGGTTCTATTTTATTAAAAAAATCATAATTGTGTGGATACTTAATAATTAAAGTATATAATTATATTTATATTCAATAAAATACAATTTATAATTTTCGGCCAATCCAACATTGACACATTTGTGGTGCTTGTTGTATAGTTTCCAAAATGTTGGATGGTCCTCCGAACCACTGGTGAAGAAAAAGAGAAGGCAAAGAAGGAGAGCTTGGAGATGTTGCAAGCGATCGAAGAACGCGCCCTTGTCGGGGACAAAAAGTTCTTTGGAGGAGAAGAGATTGGAATAGTGGACATAGCTTTTGGATGGATTGCTGAATGGCTTGGTATCATTGAAGAGATTGTAGGGGTGAAGCTGTTTGATGCACGTGAATTCCCTCGTTTGCATGCATGGGTTAACAACTTCAAACAAGTGCCTGCTATCAACGAAAACCTCCCTGATCGTGATGATTTGTTGGCTCTTTTTAAAGGTGTAAGGGAGAAAGTGCTGGCATCTACTTGAAAAAATCGAATGTTGTTGATGTAAAAAAAGTTATTAGACAGGTGAATTAATAATGATTTAATATTATAGCGTGTTTGGCATTTGTTGGTTATAGTCAACTTTTCAGTTAGGAACAGTGTAAAACTCTTACATGCTACAATAAAAGTAAAAAAGTTGCTATAGTGTAGAGCTCTCACATCTTACAGTGTTTATAGTTATAACCAATGGTTCTAACCGCCATGTCAAATACCCTATAAACGTGGGATGTTTTGAATTTCACTGTATTTGTTTGTCTCCCACAAGTTGAGTATTGTATACTATAATTACCTCTGGTACTTGATCTATTTTTACTAAAATCACATATAATGTATGGATCTTTTACTTATTTGTTTTTTCTGTAATATGTCGGTCCGTATAGTTAGCAAATTCAAATCAATTCCAATGCAAACTTTCTAGTTCGAATTAATGTTTCTAAACTGGGCATTAGTTCCTCTTAACAGTAGACTTCCCATCCGAATCTGTTACCTCAAAGTTGTTCTTACACTACAAGAAAATATTGATTACACGACATTTATTTCACGACCGTTTCACAAAAACCGTCGTGTAAAAGGCAAAAATGCGCGGCAAGTTACGCCCGTGAAAACGAAGACCGTCGTGGGAAGGTGTGAAGATACCACGACGGTTTTTCAGAA